>JAECUM010006234.1:0-66851 GCA_016617855.1 Megalonaias nervosa
GCTGCATCTAGCTACAGATAGGTGATAGAGAGGCTAAAATTAGAATTGCTTCCTGGACTGGGGTTGTATCCCTTGAAAGAATTTGGAATCTTCGGAATATAGGGAATATTTATTACGTAAACAAAAATAGGGCTTGCAAATATAATGTATATTGTTTTATATTTCATGACCTTCTGTTAGTTTATGAAATTAACTTGACTGATGAGATCATGCGCTTTCAATGGACCCTCAAATTTAACTGTGCATAATCTTGTAAATTCACCTTAATGCCAATATGTTCATTAATGTTCCCAGATTTACAAATATTTACCTACCTAGAATAACGTTATCAAGCTAACAACTACCATACCAGTAGCATCAATTTTAAATGCAAAGTTCAACATGTGGACAAAAGGTAATTGACTCCATCCAAAGAGTATAAGTACCAAGAACTCATTACAAAGTTTTTATTGGTAACGTAAGCTGTTCTCGGGGAATGCTACAGAGATGATTATAATAGCAATTACTGGTATCAGGTAGTTTACAAAATCCCAGATAAAATTTCCAAACCAGAATGACACGTAACCAGCTACACTAACATAGTGAAGGCCATTCTCATTATAAGGAAAACATCCAGTCAAGTCCATACTTATAGTAAAGATGAAACTCATTTTCAGATAGAAAACTTTCAAACTGCTTGCTTAGATATTGCGAAGCCTCTGTCTTTGCGAAGAGCATGCTACTCGGCAGGAGCGGAAGTATTAACTGGCGATTTTGCGTGATTTGGAACCAATCTCGGTATCAAGAGGATATTACTCTATCTGCCACCTAGGTGGGCAGATAGCTTTTAGCTTATAGTTAAGACGTTTTACTCTGGGAGAACTGGATTTTGCAGGTAGTTGTAGTTGTCCAAAGTTATTATGATTAGGTAACTTATTTTTTAAGAACTAATTGATATGATCTTTGTTAGTAAATATTAGTATGAAAGTGAAACGCTAATGCACCAGCAGATCTGGGTCTATATCCTTTATACATAAACAGATAAACAGATGCAGTATCGGTATAAAATGTTTCCAGGATCTGATATAAATATATTATTTTGATCTGAATAACTTTTAACACGACACGGAGAAAGAATGACAATTACGCTTTCGTTGTTAAAATATATTTAACATTTCCTGTGCCATATATACACCCTTAAAAGTCAAGCACAGCTGCAGACTACACAGAATCAGATCTGCTATTGCCTAATGCACCAGCAGATCTGGATCTATACAGTTTGTTAGAAGTAATCAATACAACAACCAACATAGACAACGATCTACTGCCGCATTGTGTGATGACAGATCAGGGTCTATGCTGTTTGCAGTTGGACTCAAGTTATAAGATAGCATGTACGGTATTGGTTTAGAAGAGGACATTTATGGAGGAGGGATAGGAGATTCCACCTAAGTTTGGAAAAGGTGGAAGTCTGTGAATATAGGGGAAATTTAATGAAATAAACTAAGCAGGTCTTTCAGATATGATGTATAATATTTCAGATTTTATGATTGTTTGATATGTTTTCAGAAGCTGTGATGAATTCTAGCATCATGCGCCTTCAATGGACACAGGGCGTTATTTGGACATAATCTTGTTAATTCATGTTAATGCCAATAATTGAATTAATTTTCTGAGACATAGAAGCGTTATGTACCTACCTAAAAGAATGTTGACCATGCTAACAACTACCATTCCAATGGCAGTAGTTTTAAACGCAAAGTTGAACATGTAGACAAATGGTAAGTGACTCCAACCAAAAAGTACAAGTACCAAGAACACGATTCCAAGGTTGTTGTTGGTAATATAGGCCGTAGTCTGGAATGCTGCAAAGACAATCAAAATGGCAATCACTGGCATCAGATAGTTGACAAAATCCCAGATGAAATTTCCAAACCAAAATGGCAGGTAACCAACTCCACAAACAATCTGGAGATGCTTTGATCCATTAGCTCTCTCCTTTATTAAAGAGATGATAAAGGTAGACAAAGTGAAAGCCATTCCCAAAATAAGGAAAAGACCAACTAAAAAGCCAGTCAAGTCAACCATGAATATGCTTTGATTGTAATTATTGTTCTCTTGTGAAATTCTCTTAGGAAATGGGTGATTGATTGTTGAGATGGAGTGCTTTTCATCTGTGTAGTATTTCAGAAGACTGTCCATGGTCTTAGCCAAAGCAACTGCTATTGCATGGAGTGGCTGTCCATTGTATAGGACTTGCGAAATAGTCTTTGTCATTCCATCCGTCGATGAAGACTCGGTCAAAAAATTTGCACCAATGATGTATTTCTGATTAAATGTTCCAATCCCTATTCTGTTGATTTGTGACAGGAAAAAGTTGTCAATGTTTTGAAATTTGGTGTAGTTGCAGTATGTAGCATCCTGCCCTTGTAGATTGTTCTTGTATTTCGTTATTAAAGAGTATTCAAAGGCACTGCCATTGTTTCCATCTCCATAAGTTACCATTGTTCTTCCAAAAGGACTGAGGTCAAGTTTCAGAGGTGGTTCATCTCCAGATGATGGCAGTAACTTTTGAATTGAAAGAGCCAGGACTGTGAACACGGCAGGCAAAAGAAGCTGAAAAAATATCACAGTTTTATTCCTCATGGTGTGCACCATCCTCTTGAATACCATTGCTCTAAGTTGCTGAAGAAACAGCCAAACTCCAGTGTTCTTTGCAAGGTTCTTGTTGAAATCTGCAAAAGATGAAGGTGAACAGAATAATGCAGTGTATATGTCTGTGAATCTGCAATATTTGGTGTGGATGCCATTAATGACATGTATAATTATTATGCTGAGCAACGATAAACCAGAGTTAACACATAAATCCATTCCAGTCATAGCAGTTGAAAAAGAAACTTAGGCTTACCGTTTACATTAGGAAATTACTCTCTGCTACCTTAGAATCCATCCCTCCTTGAATTATGAAACAATTTCCGTCTGAATATAATGTAGTCCAAAGGAAGTAACTCTTATAGATTAACTCCCCTCGGTGACCACCAATATACTGGATATGGCCGGTATAATATAACAGGATTCTCACATTTGCTGGGAGATTGATATTAATGTGATTGGGTAAATATTTTCAGAGAGAACTAAATAACATTCCCTTTTCTGACAAATATCTTACACATCCACATAAACTTTTTCAGGATAGGTACGGGTGATAGTGCTTGAGCATCCAGTCTTTACCTACCTCATCCTGCAATTTAATAACCAGCTTTATTTAAGCGGTCAACCGCTTATGGGGTTATTTCTTGCTTTACTGCCACTGCTGATACTGTCCGTGCGCCACAGAGAGCTCATACTCTGTTCTGTACATCGCATTTGTCGAAGAATCAATCGAAGAGAAAGAGCAGACAATTTTTTAAAACAATGTTCATCAATGGAAACTTGTTTTTAGATGTGAAACCAGGTTAGCTCACCAGCCACTGAAGGAGGAAGTCTGGTTGTGGTCGAGGTTGTAATCTGGTGATCTAAACGACTCAAGATCGGGCACTACTGTGCCAGACATACTATCTGCAGATGGCGACCGTAAAGTCAACCAAACTATAAGAAACTCCTTCACAGAAGGAGTGTCCTGACATATATTCAGGAGGACGTCAAACCAGGCCTATATAAACTAAATGCTTAGAAGGAACAACTTCCGACTTGTCAAAATTGACTAACGACTCTAAACTGCAAATGAAGTAGAGATGGTTGTGTTGATATTGTGCACCAGAATTGAACTGACCGAACGTTTGTTTAGTGTTGTTCAGCTATGCTACTGTCTGTTATGTGGCAGCGAACTGTGGCTCAGTCCAACGTTTTGCTGACGGTCTAATAGCTGAGAATGAGATTGCATAGAAGGGCTGATAATTATTACAATGCCTGTTGTAGCGAAATGGGAGGAATTTGCATGAAACTGTGAATAGGTACATGAAAATATACGCCATATATTGCGAGACTGAGACCAGTAATAAATTTGTCAGTTAAAGACTATGACATAACTCAATTTTCTGTTGGGTTATGCAGCCAGAAAAGTTCTGGAAAATAAAACCGCTAGTCTGGTGTTTGGATTACTACCACTACCTGCTTCTGTAATGTTCTGCATTCGTGGGATCACTTATGATCTTCATCGTGAATGTGGAGGGAATCGCTAAACCAGATCTGGAACCCCTCTGAAACGACTTTGATGGTCTAATCATTTGTCAGAATTAGGCTCATTCATTCAAGTCTGGAGGAACATAAGGAGTCTGGCACCGCAATGGAAGGTCAGCAGCATTTAGCAACCTTTAACTCACCTGGCCACGCACATTTTGCCGACGTTCCTGAGAATTATCCCTGCGATCTGTCTGTCACCGATCATCTTTTCTCTGTTATGCTTCATGACAGAGTAGCAGAGACAGCCAAGAGAGCAACTACTGGACTGGTAGGTTTGGTTAAAGATGATCATAGTTTCGTCCAACTCGCCCGTTAACATTCTAGAAGACAACGGTTTCTGCAGTGTACATAATATATGCAGTTCCAATATAGCTTGAGTGGAATCGCTTGGGGTGGATTCGAATGGATCTGAGGTGATCATTAAAGTAGGCGATCCTTTTGGTATGAAATGAGAGCAGTATCTCGATGTCCCTCATATAATAGTCAAAGGTTCCGACATTCTGATGAATACTGTTAATACTTCGTGTTCAGAAGCTTTAGAGAATGCCATATTTTGAAATGCATTATTTGCTTTTCCAAGACAATGGACCAAATATATTCTGCACATATTGCACACAGCCTAAATGAGCATAAAGAAGAACATTTTGTGCAGGCCATGCATCGTCTGCAATTCATTCATTTACATATCAACAATGAAAGGGAAAAGAAGAAACAAACAAGTGTACACTATATATATATATATATATATATATATATATATATATATAGCCAAACGTGTGTTACCTCAACAACCAAAGAAGTGTGTAATAAAGCATAATTTGACAGTCCAATGCATTTACGCCGGTCTCGTGTAAACTTGAGTATTACCTTTGGAAATAGACAATAACGATAAGTAAAAACAAAAAGTATAAATATTAATAAATTACATAGAAAAAAACGAATATGATGTATCAGTTATATTAAACTTTTGACTTGATATACCACTGAAAAAAAAATGTTGCAATGCAAAAATTTTATATCAATTGCAACAGATTCTTTGGAAGCAAGTTGCAACCTGGTTACATAGGGGATATGGGTGGCCACCTAACGGAACAAGTCAAGGTAACTTGCGCCAGCTACTAACCTTTGTCTATATGATATATAACTGGAGAGATTCGTTTCCTTCTGCTAGGAGAGCTGAAGTTTTAGGTAGCATAGAGCATGTTACTAACATGATCCGGTAATGTATTTAACGTATATATGCCGCGTAGCCTTTGGTTAAGCAACCTTTACTACACTTAAATTTTGCGCATTGTATGTCATTTTTGAAACCACTTTAATGAGTTTTGGCGAAATGTAGAAAAAGTAATGGTCACAAATTTATATTTTGCATTTCTTTAATTGCATACAAATTCATCATTCTGATTAAAAATAATAATTTCCTGTGTTGAAAATAAAAGGAGAAATAAAAAGTGTGATTGCCAAGGAGTGTTGGTGCATGAATCAATTGAGCAAATTCAAGTCTCTAAAAATGGTCTGATATTCTACAAGCCGAAAATAATTTGCTGGAATTCAATCTTTCCTACTAACTTTTCAACTGCTGATTATTAAAATACATTAAGATATTCTAAAAAAAAACCCCAAAAAACAGGCACATAAACAAAATTAAGTCTATCAAATCTGTTAAAAAATATTGGCTTATATGCTCACAAGGTATGTTCAGTACAAATATATCTTGTCCTTCGAACTTCAATACATTATATAACTCATTCCAGATGCTGTAGGGAAATACCCATTAACTAAATAGAGGATCTCAAATGGGTAATGATTTAATATTGAATTTATGAAAGGAGTTGAATAATGTCCAGCTTTTGCGAGCCTTGGTTAGCAATACCTGGACATTATTCAACGAGTTTCATAAATTTAATATTAAATCATTACCCATTTGAGATTCTTTTTATCACATAGTTTTTATTTCAGTGGAAATTAATTAGATAGAAAGAAGAACGAATAAGTTCGTTCATTCTGACAGACGGTGCACCTTTCATTTGTTGTGCATAAAATATAGTCCCAAACAAAGTTGAACTAGTAAAAGTAGACTGTACTTTTTTTTACAAACTATAAATAAAAGAAAAAGCTTCCATCCGAATAAACAGAACATTTTATTACGACAAAATCATTTTTCAAAACAGAATGATCAATGCGATGTGATGCCACATTGTTTGATACGGTACACAGCAGGCCTAGAGTACATGTTTACCCAAAAATGTCACTTTCAGAACTAAACATTACATTGTTGTGATTTTCATGTGAAATACGATTACTGGATGCAAAAATTCCCACATTTATTGCAATGCATTTGTGACCGGATATTTGCAGTATTTGATCTGGAACAATAGACTGTACGGATAACGTAACAAATTTCTTTTTGAGTCGGATTTGCATCCCATATATACTGCGTAAAGATGCTGTGGTTGGATAAAGTTCTGTCAGTTAGGAGACCCATTTATGTCCAGATTCTTCTGTAAAAGGAGGTGAGTTTGTTACTTCTGTAAGTTAACATTTAAACCACGCTTGTATATATGGTGGATTCTATATCTATGTCACAGATATACCGTCCCCCTCCCCCCACCACGCCACCCGCTATCAAATAAGCAATACCCTTAGTTTTACTTATTGTTGTTCTTGTCTTGTAGTTTTATGCCATTTTTCTTATGATGATATTGTTATACATGACATAACAAACCCCTTTGGGGGTAACTTATCCATGTTCAGACAGCCAAGATAATTTTTCCTCAATTTCCTTCCGCGAGTCGAGTTTAAAAATGGCAGCCAAACATGTTCATTCAAAACAAATGTTTCCAGAAGGTGGGGTTAAAAACGTTTTCCCACGATCCCAGCCAATCAGTAAAGAGGATACTGCACAATAATTTAATGGGCTTATTTGGACCAATCAAAATCACATAAAGTGTTATTTTAACGTGTGGTAATATCAAAAATATGAAACTGCACATACTATAGGAAAACCATACCTACTATGTGATAGAATTAAAATATATCCACGAACTGGGTTTGATAAAACTCAATTCATTTGTATGATGCAAACAAGCCATTGCAGATTAAAAACAAATCAATGTCAGAGTGAAATTATCAGAGCCTTTAAATCAATTTGTTTATTTTAAAACGATGAAATACATTTCTATACGTATCTATGTGTTCATCAGCTCAATGAAGCACCAAAAATGCAAATAGTGACCAGTGACTTGACCCCAGTGTCAGGTATGTTTCATTTTCAAACTTTTTTCACAATAGTACAGACATGTCATTTGTCAAATTTGTAGAATTTTCTTTTAAGGACGAGTAGCATATTGTTAATGCTACCACTCTTTGACAAGGAGTAGTGATAACAAGATTATTGAAATGACTGCCATTGTTGCCATGTTGGAGGTCAGATAAATACTTTTTTTCATTCTGGTCCTGCTTTTGTGAAACGTTCATATATATATATATATATATATATATATATATATATATATATATATATACACACACACACAACCATCCATTCAGTGGAAGCACCTGTATGAAATTTTTAAAGACATCCAATGAGACAGACATTTTGGTAGTTAGATTAGTTACATTTTAATACATGGCTAACTGCATCTGACTTTAACTGTTTCAATTAAAAAAGCCGATATAACAGACAGTATCAAGATTTTCATGGTAACACTGTAGCACAAATATGTACAATTTCCATTCAAGACCATCGACATAGCATAAATTGTCAATATCGCCATCTGTGCAGGATACGTAGTGCAAACACCATGTCAATATAGCCATCTGTGCAGGATACGTAGTGCAAACACCATGTCAGTATAGCCATCTGTGCAGGAAAATTAGTGCAAACCTCGTGTCAATATCACCCTCTGTGAGGAAAAGCAGCGATAACAAGATATTAAAAATGGTCGTGCCAGATCAGCACCTTTTTAGTTTCCTCTGACACATGCCATTAGAAGTATTTTAATGAAAACCCCATCTCAAGGACCATCCATTCAGAGGTTGAATTATCAAGATTTACAAAACATCTACAATAATGGCAGCCAGACTAAATGCTTGAGGGACATCATTTTTATTTAGTGCTAACTGGAATTCACAATGAAAATGTATACTAAGTTCATCCCTTTTATAAAAGTAGTTTAGGACGAGTAGCAATAACAAATGACTGCCTATGGAAGCCAGACATGAAACTATGGACAATGAACTCCGGCCATCGCATAAGCTCGTCTGGTTTTTGACCAATAAAGAAAACAAGTACAGAAAATACAGTACCAAATTTCCTAAGCTGATGATAGACCCAAATCTGCTCTAGTATATTGCATACACAGAGCTGAGTCTGTGCACTTTGGGAAAAATACTAAATATAAAAATGGAACAAACAACATAAACTCAGATCTGACATCGCATAATGTGCCTACAGATCGGATATATGTTGTTTTGCAGTTGAACTGGACCACTAAGAGAATATAATTGTTAGGATCATCATTATTTAAGTACACTGGCAATGTTGAAAGACCATACTCTGCATTTCATAAAGATGTATTTTGAAGGCAAAGGTCAACGTTATTAAATGATATATCTTACAAAAAAACCTTCCAGCTCCTAGTTATTACAAAAATGTTCCGGAACATACAAAAAAATCTTAGTTTTATAATTTGGTGTTCCAATTTAAGTTCATTGATTCAATACTTCAATGTGGTGGCATTTGATGTAAGGCTAGTTAAATCTCAAATGACAAACTCTAATAATATGACACACAAGGAATATTGATTGATCAGGTATTGACCATTAGAAATCTGCTTCCCAGTGGCGTATCTAAGAAAACCTGCATTTATGTGCAGTCACAATGTTTAATTTGCACCTCTACAGCCAAAGTTTTAATCCCTGTTTCCAGCATTTTCTATATGTATATGTGCTTGCTCGTGTGAGGTAGGTTGTTTTCGCCAGAATCTTTCGTACCTCTACAACAAGTAATGGACTCAAGCCAACACATTACCCATTAATGTTAAATTGTATTAATTGTTGTCCCCACGATTTTCGTCAAAAAATGGAACTTATGTAATTCTGTCCATTCCTTGCTGCGTGCGCAGAGTTGTGCACTGCTCCCACATGGTTTAAAATTGAGAATTCTAACTGTTGGAATAGATAAGGGATTGTTTACAGACGTGCACGGTGCTTTCATAATTTCATTCCACCCTATGGGATAGATCTTGGGAAAACAGCGGGTAGACACTTTTCTAATTATTTATAAAATATGTAGTGATTTAACGGCTTGTATAATGACACAACTTCTCCAGTCAGTCAATGTGGCTTAAGATAAAGTCAAAACACTTTGGTGTTGGTGTGTATATGTGCACACCGGATTCAGAATTTTGATGGTCATCCTCGGAACAGAGTTGAGTGGGGTGGAGACACTGGTGTGTGTATATAGTATTAAATGAGGTAGCAATAGGGTAAAATAGTTCTTTTTACTGCAGTTTTCTAGTTAGAACTTCTTCGGACCTTCATTATATGTCAAAAGAAGTTTGACACAGCCTCACATGGTGCCATTACCGTCAGCATCCAGTCACCCCCCCAAAAAAATTAAAATACATTTTATGGTTCAAAATTTTTTATAAGCACTAAATTCAGGCAATTTAGTAATACTATATTCACTAAAATATTTCTTACATAAAATGTTATAGAAAGTGTTAAACATACGTTACTAGCTAAATAGTATGTCTCTGACATGTTATATTGACTTTATTTACGTAAAATTAATGATGCTAAAATATTCTTATTTACCGTATGTCACATGCACTAAACTATATATATTTTGTTCTCAGTCTGCAGAAACAACGAGTTTCACATAATGTAAGGATGCATATCCTTTACCCCAATAAAAACACAAATGCTGCTTTGGGTGTATTTCAATTATATATACAGATTTATACAAATGTCTCAGCAGAAAACCCCCCTTAAAGTGATTGCCCCACCTGCCTTGGTTGTCTAATTCTATTTCATTAACCATCCTTGTTAAAACTTATCATACATAGTACATAAAATAAATCAAATTCAAACTTACGTATAGAGACTGATCCATTGATATCTCCAGGAGAGCCTCCAACTGTGTTACCGTTGCTAAGTCCCTCCTCTATCAAGCTACCGTTGCTAAGTCCTTCCTCTATCGAGCTACAAGTCCTTAATAAGTTGGATGAAGAGTCATTATTTCTGTCCATTTTTGGCGAGTCGTTTTTAAAGGAGAACTGAAGGTCTTTCAGTGTGGAATTATGGAGTACTTTCTTCTCATCAGCCTTTTCGCCTACTCTAGACCATAGACGTAAAGGATTAGTCCATGATCTTTTAAGCTATGTACTTTTGCTAATTTAGATGCAACTTGGTCATATTTGTACTACGTGGAAAACAATCAAATCTTGTAATTATCTACACACATTGAAATCTTTTGTATATCTTTCTAAAAACTTAAATGTTCCCAGAGCTATGGTGTCAACATCAAAATGCAAATTGTTTACTTATAATCTATAATTTTTACATAATAATCCTGTCACAATGTGGAAAACTAGAAATATTTTACCTATTAGTATACTGAAAACAAAACAAGGCCGTAGCACTGGTTTCATCTTGTTCTTTGTGCATGTAATTTATGTCAGTCAGAACTGGTGCAATGTCCTATATGATCACACTCATGGAGAAGTCCGAAAATGTGGTAAAGCAAAGGTAATACAGTACCGTAATTCAGTAAGAGAAAAAGACCATAAATTACTTGCACAGACTGATTCATGCACCATGCTGAGGATGAATCAGGATTCAAGCCAACAATTTCATAACTCTCTTTTGCGAAAATTTTCATAGTCTGCAGAAAATAAGTAAAGACCGCAATGATCTTAAAACAACTTTTCGTTAATTTTCCAATTAAACTTTTCTTTCAATTTTTATCTCTTTACATTTCAATTTTTCATCTTTTACAAATTTAAAATTTAAACTCTTGATCTGCACAATATAGACGGAGCCTTTCTTGCCATACAGGACATTAAACATTATAAAGAATGATATGATATCAAAGTAGATGTAATTAGTTTATAATAATCTGATATTAATGTCATTTTGTAGTGTTCCGTTTCTAAGTCATTCTTCTTAAATTCCGTTTAAAACGTTATTATCTTTGTCCATCTCTAGAAGCCAGTATTTTTCTGTGTCAATGTCACAGGCTCCGATTAACCATGGAGTGACAGCCGGTAACACAAGATTTAGTATACTTCAGGCATCAATAATTACCTTAACTATCCACTATAGCTGACAGAAATATCCAAAAACATACACCATCCAGGCCCCTCATCTAATTGCTATGCTCATTCACATGTACAATGAACAATAATCCTGTTGATGGCAACTTAACACGTATTAATTAATATGGAAAACGTGCCATATTATTCCTAATTTCAACTAAACTGGTTTAAAAGGGTCTTCTGATTAAACTGCGATCTAAATAGCATGGAATAATCTAAAAATAAATAGTTACCTCTGTCAGTGAAGCACAACATGTAGGTCATAGTGACCTTCTATGGTTTTAATTAAGTAGCAATAGTAGAAACGCTCCAGTTATTATATTGTATGACTAGAATATAGTATGACTTTAAACTCAATGGTTACACAAAGACACTGAAGCTTAAAATACATGACACAGATACCTGTTTTAACGAAAAAATATTAAAGTGTATAAGAATGCATTCACTGAATATGTTTCATAATTTTATGTTGGATTATATGCCAAAGACATTAGCTAATTATTTACAAGCATTGCCAGAGTGTCGTAACATCAAAGATGCAAGTCCTCATCAATTTAATAGTTCTGGCATGAACATTGATTCTGAACTGAACATCAAACACACAATATAACCAAATTCACTGAAGTATAAATTATGGACTATAATGACATATTGCTGAAGTAAAGGAATGGTACTTATAAAGAGGCATCGCATCACCAAGTTTCCAGATTCTAAATAGGGTAGGATGCGATCATCAGTGCAATTCCGAGAAATGCCTAAGCCAATAATATATGAAATGTTGGTCACAGTTGCCCTATTAGGTAAGTGTATGGTACAAAAATAGATTTTAAAAATTATCTAGTTTAGCTATGTAAGCAACACTAATAAAATGATATTTTACGAAAGTCAATGAAAAATAAAATATGTGTCATGGTGACCTACTAAATGGTAGCGAAATACTCATAAAGATTAATCATCTCAACAACTTTGTCGATTCTAGGTTTAACGGTGTTATACAGGAGATTAAAATCCTTTGTGGCAGTCAGCCAAACAGAGAACGCTTGAAAAAGTCATGAAAATGTAAAATGTATATCACAGTGATCTTCTTTTCCTGTAAGGGAGTATTACTAACAAGCAAACAATCACAGTTTTTGGTGATTCTGACATGAATAGCGCTTGAGATTAAACCTAAGTCAGTGAAATGTGAAATAGGGGTCACAGCGACCTACTTTTGTAGTATTCATCTATATCAATCATTCATAAAGTTGTATGACTCTATGTGCATTAGATTTTATACAGGATGCCAAAAATCAATTTATAGTGACTTAAATGTACAAATGTAAAGACGTGTAAATGTGAAATGTAAATGATAGCGACCTTCGTTTGTTGCATGAGAGCGTAACAATATCACATATGTGATCGTTCTCAATCAATTGACAGTCGTTCTGTTATCAGCAATAATTCCTTTCCCTCATATCAATGTCTGAAAACTCCATTCACTCTCGTCAGAAAGAGAAAATAAAAAAAATGACATTGTTGGGTTCTATCAAGTGTGCCTTACCCAAGTCCACACAGGCAATTTAATTTGATTGACTGTTTGGTCTTAGTATTACCCAGTCAACCTGATGTCCACATGCAGTATAGGTAGGAAATCCATTTAAAGCAGTTTAATAACTTGGAGCTTGAAAGAAATGGCAAGTACGTTTCCAAGACACTTTATCAACAAGACCTTTTCTTGAATATTTCAGAGCGTACAAAATTGTGAAGACAGACAAATATGACTTGAGTGACTAGAAGCTACATATTGGGTAAGACATTAGCCCATATTATGACCAATGGCATCTGAAAATAAACAGTATAATCTGTTATGTCACAAGGCTCGTAGAAAGTAATAAAGAAAAGAGTGAAGCCAACAAGCTTTGTTTATTTAAACAGAATAATTTATTTCCCTAGAAAACACGGTAAAAATATGAAAAAGGACTTACAGTTTATGAATATGACCCAAAAATTAATCCTGGAATTGAAAAATATAAGTCCTATCTCTAAAAAGTTCTAATTGAATCCAAGTTTGGATCGCAGTGAAGTTCCAAGATGGAGGACGATGACGTCAGATGAAGTTGTTGTACTAATGTCAACAGTTCCTCGTGGAATCACAATTTATAATGTTCCAGATAGAATTCCAGAATAAAAGTCCAATAAATGTCTTTGTCCAAGAATATTGATGTTGAAAAGTATTTTCCAGGTGAATAAATTATTTTAAAGAATAAACTCAATTCTAAACGGCAACAACAGAAATACCTTTCAGCTTCAAGATATTATTTACAACTGACTCAAGTTCACTAAGATATGAGAATTAAATCCAACTAAAACGTCATTTCAGACCCGCGTGATGGATCACGTGGTCACTAATTCATCGAACATCGCAGTAAAGAAAATGCTATTTTACACGTAGGCCATAATAGCCCTATCCAAAAATGAGATTCTCACGTTAGAAATGAATAATAAAAAAAAAAATGGCTGCTTACACATAGCTGACACGTGGGCCGAACATGACCTTGGTAATGACCAATCATTTCTACTGAGTGTTTACAAACTTTTGAACCAATGTGAGCTAAAAATAGTGATTATACGACACTTTTACGTTCTAATCAGGTCAGAACAGAAGACTGAAGTTTCGAAAAAATATCAAATCCAGTGAAAATTATCATTACCAAAAAAAAAACGTAATGAAATAAAAATAAAATGAAAAAGAATTTAAAACACACAATTAAATTACATCTACGTAACAAAATATAAAATCATCAAGGAATTTTTTTTGTGCATTTCTGTTTACTCTTAAAAATACGATTGTTAACTACTATCGTATAGCATGGTTGCTTTCAATCGTTTAAATATGCTTATATATCCTCAATCTGTCAGTTCAGCAGCAGTTTATAAAATGCTGATTATTGATATAATTTGAAATGCATTTTATCAGTCAATTTGGTACTTTAAAATCTTCACTTCTCGGCCAAGATGATATCACCGAAAATACAACTTTGTTTTCGAAAATTTAGTGCCAAATATGGTAGTAAAAAACTGGGAACAAAGTACATTCTGTAATAATTTTCAGAGCAATTGTCTGCAGACTGCTGTTAAAAAAAGAACATGGGAAACAAGAATGGAATAATTATTCAGCTCTATCAACTTATATACACCCAGATTACCCAAAAAGCATTTTCCTACTAGCAATGTGTCATTTCACAATACCCTATTTATAGATCAAATGCAATCTAGAATCCTCTACCAAAAGTGGAAGATAATAATAAAGCGAATGGCCAGTAAACTAAAGAACAGGAGTGCTAATATAGTTGGAGTCATTGGCACTGATAATCACTAATTAAGAATAAAACTGCAAGAAACAAAGAAAGAAAAGGAGACTCTGTCAATCAAGTGCAATTTGGAATCAAAACAGGTTGTGTTTAAGAAATATAAATGCTAGGTTCTATGACTGGAGGAGAAGGAACATAAAATCTGATGATCCCTGAACAACAGGGATATCCACTGCTGCAGTTATTCGTACATGGTTGGAACTCAGGATGCGAAATTTAATCATGGAGAAGCACAAAGATTTCAAGCAAAAATAGGGAATCAGTTTGATGACGATGTGAACAGGATGAATATGGCAGTCAGTGGCAGTACCAAATACTTTGAATGCTCTGTGCAAAAGAAATTCAGGAAAGACATAATTATCCATTTATAATGAAATTCATGATAAAAATTAAACTGTAATTGTGATTTTCAATTTTTCAAAGAGATGACCTAATGTTATATAGAACTTAGTTCTTACTGTTCACTAAAACTGTTTCATTAATTCAATTATTGTCAAGGTAACTTGTGTCGCTGAAGTTTTATTAATCCTTTAGGTTTATTTTCTAATCTATGAATCAATCAGATTTCAATTCTTATTTTTTCATAACTATTTTTCTGGTTGAACAATAGTAGCATCTATACTTTTTTCACTGTATTTTCACATAAATAATTCAAGACTAGTTACAAACCAAACTTATTCCTAAACTCATATTGTATACGTGTCAACCTTTTAGTACATTTATTTCATATTACTTCCTTTCTTAGTCAGAAATTGGATAATTTAGTGCATATTCTTTCTTTTCAACATAAGATCAACTAACAGACTGAATCACAAGTGGAACAGGATTTAACTCGTGCCTGCTTGCATTCTAATTTTATTAATTTATCATCAATTAAGTACTTAGTTCTTCACATTTAATTCATATATTAACTTTGTCGCTTGATTCACTCATGTTCATTCATTCATTCATCATAAAGTAATTCAGTTTTCTGTTTAATTAATGATTAAATTTGAATACATTTTCACCTTTGGTCATTTCATCTCTTCCATCCTTTATCAATTTAATAAATAATTAATCACTTCACATGAGCTGTTGCATCAACCCGGCTCAGATGCAGTGGTCTACCCTTGGACCAGAGACTCTGTTCGGATTGCCTCAGTAGTAAATAACCTACCGGTGATGGTGTGCCATAAAACAGATAACCAATAATTCGTTCATTCCTTCTTATTCGTTCATTAATTAATTAATTAATTCATTAGTAATCTTCTACAACACTCTTGCAGAACCTTTATAAGTTTATGTTTTTTGTTCGTTTATAAAGCCAATCATCTAGCAGTTAATTCATTCAAATTTCTAATTTTTTTTTCTTTATTTAATTCACAAGCAAATTTATACTCACAAATCGTTGTTCATATAGGTTTTCCATGATTTAGTTTTGCTCAACACAAGTCTTCGTAAGAAGTACATTAAAACATATCAGATTGACTCTTATTTCACTTTTATGACTAGTCATATTTTCCCATTTAAGACAGCCTATCGTCTATGTTTGATTTCTGGTTTTACTTATCCATGAATGTTTATTTATTAAGCATCCAGGAATGATTATTTACTTAAATAGCATAACGTAATTTATCAGCCACAACACTAAGTGTTCACTGCAGCCAGATCTTGTACTGTCACATTAATGATGGTGTTCTATTATATAATATATATATATATATATATATATATATATATATATATATATATATATATCTATATCTTTTGCGACTGTGAGAGTGCAATGTAAATATTAAGTGATAATTATTACATTGATTCATGTACAAGAACACGCAGATGCAAATTCTTTGCTACTGGTGTGAATATTAAAGGTCTGATGTGAATATTAAAGGTCTGAAAAGGTTGCCCTTACACCACTGGGTAAAACAAAACAAGTAAATTTTTATTTTTTACGTAGTAGAGATGGATGTAAAATTCAATATTAATAATTCACATCTCGTACTGGCTATGGCTATATGGCTATATAATAATGGTTATATAACGGCTCTTGTTAATTTCCTTTACATATTACAAGTAATAGTAAAAGAACACCGCTTATGAAATTGCTATAGATTAATACTCTGGAGCAGTGCGGAGTTCATTGCAGACCTAAAACATTTATAAATATATTAAATGAAGACTTAATATTTTCATACTCAATGTGTCATCACGTGTTAAAAAAGAAAGAAATATATAAAAGATGTATTACAAAGTTCACGTTTGTTTTAAATATTTGCTATAACACTGTTTCGACAAATATTGCTCATCTGTGTAATGTAGAAAAATCAGTATATCGTGAATTACATTTCTAGGACTGACCACCTCCCAAGACTCACGACAGTGTACATATTAGAAAATTGCTTAGCTTTGTACTGGTTTTGGTTGCCAGTGTGGAATCACAATTAATGTTCTCTCTTCTTACTTTAAGATTTCTGAGAACAAAACATCGTGGTCATGCAAAATATGACCCAATCAAAAAGATTCAAATATCTCGCCTTGACAATGGGAGCCATGGTCAATCAGTTGCTAGAGCATTTATTTCTGAATCCAAGGGTTGTGGTTTTCACATCCACTCAGGCCAGACCCTGTCAGCAGCCTCTGTGTATCCTAGGGAAAGTTATGTCGCTCCAAATTCTTTGGCATGATATAGACATTCATGTGTTAAAAGTGTTTCCCAAACACGCAAGAACGAAATCTCAGCTGAAACTTGAACTTATGTACCCTTCCTATTTGTGACTTTTAAATTGGTTGCTTAAATATATAAGGTTAATGATTCAGACATTATTATTGACGCTGCTAAAAACTGTATTAATGATGCTGCTGAAAACTGGATATGCATGCCTCACTCTCTGCTAATGCAGGCGAGACAAGAAAAAAGGCACCTTACTTCAGGTAAACCCCCTCCATTGTTGTCGGAGAAATACCAAAACTGGTAACTCCAAGCTGCTCCATTGAAATCTCCACAGTCTCAAAGAGTTTTGCAAATTGAGGGCTTTCATCAAAAGGCAAAAGATAGGAAAGTTCTGCACTGATTTGACTTTGAAGTGTTGCCATGGGGACGTGAGTCTGTATCAGCTGAGTCAAAGCCTCAACATCACAGCTTGGATGTTTTTCAATGATCATGTGGTATCCAGCACCTGTACAAATAGACCAAAATACATGTAGGTAAACGTTATTCAATACAGTCTATAATATCAAACATTATGTGTCAGAAACTTCAGAATCACTATCAACTCAGCGGACAATATTGGCTATTATATGCCCGCCCCCTCGCAAATGTTCTCCATGTGATGTATATTGCATGAGTGAGATACTTATATTTAATTTGAGGCAGACTAGAAGGTTTGTGTTCTCGTGCCAGTTGTAATGGAAATAACTGGCTTGAAAGGATGAGAAGAAAGACCTGAAATAGTTTCACTTTTCCATAAATTTGTTACTATTAATGTAACCATAAATTATTCACTAAACTTTAGACTATCATATAAATATATTTGAAAAACTGTTACTCAATGAAGATGCATGACAAGTTTAATAAAAAGGAACACAAACTATTCCCTTGAAGAAAACAATGAATATTGATAACTTACTAGTACACATGGAAACACTTCTAGTTTCGTTACAAAACTAATGTTGTCGCCAAGTTTGCAGTAAAATGATTTTTTATATTTTACAAATTATTCTTACTGTTAGATATGACAACTAGTGTTTCGGTTGTTTGTTGTCAAGGATATTGCCATATATTAACGGAAGAATTTAAGTAGAAATTAAAAAAAACAAGTCTGTTTATTAGCTGCTTATTTTCTCAGTTAAGTATCATTTTATAGTACCATAGCAATTACAGTAAAACCTGCCTTCACAGACCACTATTATGAGAGTCCACCTGTTCTGAGACACCAGGATCGCGATGCACTTATTTATTGATTACATAATGTTGAGACCGATTATGAGAGATCACCTGTTTTGAGAGGCCATTATTTTTGGCAAAAG
Source organism: Megalonaias nervosa (assembly GCA_016617855.1). NCBI lineage: Eukaryota > Metazoa > Mollusca > Bivalvia > Unionida > Unionidae > Megalonaias > Megalonaias nervosa. The sequence goes on from JAECUM010006234.1 coordinate 18,842, forward strand.
GGGTGATCTTTCAAGACAGGTTCTACTCCATCAGATTGACAAAGCAGAAATAGTACGACCTGTAGCATAACCAGTGGCAACTCTTAAAAACTCAAGCTATTTGCAAAACGTAAATGACAAAGGTGAGAAAGAAAACAATCTAAATTATATTGTTTCAGAAACTTTAATCTATTTTTCTTTGCAATGGACGTAAATAAGGATGCAATGAGCAAAAGTGGATCAGCTTTTCTAAACGCTGAAATTCACCGACTCCTAGGTGTATACTATATTTAGTCAAAACAAGATATTATCAGAAGTCTTTTACTGAACACACATTGTCGATAGGACCTGAGATCTAGAGAAGAAGTGATAACACATATTTCAAAATGGCCTTAGCGGCCAATAGTTTGAAAGTCATACTGGCACCACTTTCATATACTATGAACTAAATATCATCATAAGTAGTTAAGTGAAATTCATATGCTAATAGTCCGATTTATTCAGAAGAAGTGATAATAATGGTTTCAAGATGACCATAGCAGTGACTATATTGGACATCAGATAACTACAGCAGTAGCCGTATTGGACATATATATATATAGATATATATATATATATATATATATATATATATATATATATATATATATATATATTGTACAGATAGATTAAATGTTTGACATATACTTCAGTCACCTAACTTAGATGTTGGAAGCATGGAAGCATGGAAGCATATACATTAAACCATTTGTATCTTCCTTCGTACATATGAAGAAACATACAAGCTATATATGTATGCATCAATGCTTTATAAAAAATTATTTTGGGAGCAGAAATAATCTCAATACTTTTGCTGAGTTGCTTACTTTATCCGGAACACGAAGTCCCCAGTACAAGCCAAATATTTCCTCCTTGATTTAGCATTGGGAGGTGAGAATTAAATAGAACATGACGCAAGTCTAACTTATCAGTCATAGCCAACATGCAGATTATGATTTCTTGAGGGAGAGTGACAGTCCAATGCCAGACATATTTCAAAAACAACTTTTCTACCTCTATTTTTAAAAAGTTCTGTATTTTTAATCAAGAGAGAAGATAAAACAAAACACATTAACATAAATAATAATAAAACAATAAAGGAAAGAAACAAACACCATTTCTTTAAAAAATTCTTTTCCATTTTGGCAACAATGGAACCTCAGTTAGCAGAGCAGTGGACGGGTAAAATACCCCAATCTGGGCGGCCCTGGGTGACTCCATTGTTGTCTTTGGGGAAGGCACATAGCTCTCATTTCTTTGGCGTAAGATAGCAAAGACTACAATTGATGTAGAAAATAAACGAAAGGTAATTCTGATAGGATATGTAGTAAATTGTGAAACTGCTTAATATAATATTTTGATCCAATTCAATACTGAATCAGACACCATTAAATACAAGGAAATGTAAATGAATACAGCAAAATGTTCGATATAAATACGGGAAATTAACTGTGTTATAGACTTCCGGTAGTGCAACTGTTTTCCTAATATGGAAATATTCCACATTTGGTGACAAAGATTAGACTATTGTTCTATTACAATGGCAATATGTTCGGTTACTAACCATATAGTTTTTTGAGGAACATGGATGTTCCACAACATCTGATGACTCCTTCTGCCATAATTGCAATCCTGTCGCTCAGGATATCCGCTTCATCCATAGAATGTGTAGTAAAAAGAATAGTTCTGCCCTGGCGGAACTGCTGTAATATGTCCCAGATCTGTCGTCTGGCAGAAGGATCCATTCCTGAAGTAGGTTCATCTAGAATTATCACCTGAAATAATATATCACAAAATATCCAACATAAATGAACAATTCGGTGTCTTGCAAAACGGTCACATGACGAGGATTCCTTTTCACCGCTGTTTCTTACGTAAGTGAAAAGCTTTATTCTCAATCCCATCAGAAAAATGTTTGATACGCAACCAGACTGAGAATTTGTTTCATGACCTATTTCCGTGTAAGAAAAGAAACATTTGCATAAAATAGCAGCTTTATCTGTCCAAATTCATTATCACTCTAACTGTCTGCAAGTTTGAATAACGCAGAAGCTTATTTCCTGGCATAAAGCACTATCTAACTTTAAAGCCAAGCTGAACCCATAATAGAAAGTAACTCATAGGGACCATTCTTTTCTCTAACATGTGTGCATCCAATGATGGACTCAATGCAACTCTGTAGGCGATCGGAGAAAGGTACTAAAATAAGAACTCATCACGAAATTTTAATGATGCAGAATTAAACCTGGAATAAAGGTCCTAATGACCCAGTGTTGATGAGTGCTACATTTTATCGCCATGTGTACATACAGTGATGGCTTGGTGCAAAAAGAATAGAAATTAGAGACGAAGCATGGCTTTCTTTAACAATATTAAATAAATACCAGAAAGTAGGTCACATTAACTAGTTTTGGTGTGTAACACATGTTAATCCGATGAATGTACCCTCAGTGTATGTCTAGTGTCCAGAGGTGTAAATGCATTGACAACACAACCTGAACAGTACGCTGGGAAGCTGTCAAAACGCCTAGAAATAAGTCACGTCATCATCGTAGTTTGGGTGTACTAAACACTATAGATCCCAAAATGCATGCACAGTGCATCTTTGATGTCTGTAGGTAAGGTAAGTATGGTTTTGTCTGAGTGAGAGTGCTCATTTCAGATGAAATTTATGAAATCAGATAAATGATTGTTAACCTTCATACGCAAGCATACAACAAAAATTATCTAACAGGATTTTAAGAAAACAATGTCCATCTTAAACTGAAACTAATGATCACAGTAATTCCGAACTGTATAATACTGACCAAATATTGACCTCTGGTTTCATGAAATGACGTCTCAATAATTTGATTGTTTGGTACATATTGCGAATACAGGATGAAAACTGAAATGACTCAGTATTGTTTCTAATTTCTACTGTAAATAAGCATTTTTGTCGGTATCAATTTCTGTAATTTTGCGAAAAGGACAATAACAACGAAATCTCACCTTTGAACCAGCAATAAGAGATAAGCCCACTGACAATTTTCGCTTTTGCCCCCCAGAGAGTGTATGTGACTGGGCATCTCGTTTAGCCTTTAGTCCAAGGACCTTTAGTATCTTTTTCACCTCTTTGTTTACATCGCCCCATGAATAACCCTTCAACTGAAATTCAAGGAAACATATATTCTTTAAATAAACTTTTATTTCTGTCAGAATTATTTTCTGCAATTTTGCTTTAAATATTACATTTTCATCAGCACCTAAATTTATTGATGGGGAAAAAGGTCTATTGTTACCACAACTCTGCTGCAACAACGTAATTGCAAAAATTGTTGTAAATCATCCACGGGCATCCTTCCAACTTTAGGTCTGAAGATGAAAATATATTTCTGGCTTACATGTCTTTCATCAACGGTCTCTTTATAGATAGCCATTCGACTCATCTGGTTGAAGTAGAAAATTACTTTCTACATCATATTTTGGTCTAGAATTCCTATTGAAGTCTTTCAACTAAACCTCAAGAGAAAAACTTTGTTGACATGTGAGTTATCTTTTGGTCAACTCCAGTACAAAGTTAAAGGAAGTTGACTGGTAATAACCAATTTCATTTTCCGTGAATGTTGATTAAATTATTACCAAATAGAAAAGCTGAAACTAGATATGTGTTGATAGAACGCAAAAATCCTTTTACAGTCACCTATAAATGCAAACGTAAGTTATTAGGAGAAGTTTGAGTTCGACATTCATGGCAGGTGAAACAAAAATAGAATCTTTATAGCACATTTATGTATAAAATTACATGATTCTCCATTTCTCTGATCGGAACAAAATAATATGCTTCCAGCATGAATATTAATCCAGTTTTGTCATGTTATTCCAACACAAAGCTTTCTTTAAATATATGTTAACTAAATCTGATTGTTAGACACATGGATTAGACATTCAATGACCCGATATAATGCAACTGTACCCATGATGGATCTGAAATAGTAGGATCACCAGAAATGACTGTATACTGAACTTAAAATACCCCATTGTTCGTTGATGGAGCCAGTAAAGATGCACAGTAAATGTAGAATATAGTTCCATGTTCTATAGGAAAGGCTGCAATGCACAATTCTAGCATACATGTCAACCTTACACAGATTTTCTGATGATATTAAAAGTGAATCACATTATGCAGTTTTACAGTTTTTACGATATCTCTACATCAAGTCCGTGATCTAATGGCATTTGATAAGCTTTAGTAATTGGAAAAAAACGGATAAGAAATGTAACTGTGTGACCTCTGCATAATTGGATAAAGTTCTACCATTATTAAATACTTTAAAATCATATAATTTATGTATTCATATCTATACTTATAACAAACCGTTTGCGAAACACCCCACAAAAGTTAGAAAATTATTATTCTTTTCCCATAATTCAATTAATAGTAAAATGCAGTACTATAAATCATGCAAACAAGTATTCGTCAGAGTAATAACTTAATGTTTTGCCATCTGTTTGTTATCTAAAAATCTGAAAAAGTCACAGAATGTGAAAAACAGTTCAGTATCACATAATTTCGGCAACAATGGACATTTTGCCTGAAGATGAATGGATTCATGGAGTTCATTATTGATCTTGATCTGAAAATTAAGGTTAAATACACAAATGTACAGCATTTAATGTAGCACGAGAAACTGCAAAAGGAATATTCCCAAACATAAATTCACTAAATAAAGGTTCATAGCTATATATGTGACTGTGTCACTGAAGTAGATCACAATAAAAAAAGAACGTAAATAATGGATGCTGCAACATTGCTCGCATTGACTTTGCTTTGGTTCGAAATAAAACTTAAAAGTGGACACATGATACGAGAGTCCCTTGCTATAATTTATAACATTGATTTCTTTTTGGGGGGCTTGCGTATGAATGATTTTGCATACATGGCGGCCAGTATATTTGGTTCTCTGACATAGGTATGTTGACTGGAACCATACTAGCGTACATAAGATACAGTATTCCTTTTCAATAGTAATGTTGAGTGGAACCATAAAAGTGTACTGAGTTACTAAAACATTCAATTTATACTGAGGTCGCTTTAATGTCAAAACTGCATTCGTCCCAATGACTATACCCATATTTATATGAGGAACCGCTTAAAAAACGGGACACTCTGTACTGAGGGGCTGCTGTATTAAGCTGAGTTAAATGCAATTCCGGTTCTCCCCTATTGTGAAGCTACCTCCACTGCAATGGAAAACTGGCTTTATAAATGGGATTCCCACTTTCATAGGAGTAAATTTGTAGAAATTGATACTTTAAGGTGGCTTCAGAATAAGGGTGGCATCTCTTGAAATAGGCCTCTGAAAAAGAACACTACTGTCCAAATGTAGATAACAACTGCAGCAAAACAGACATTGCCACAAAATAAAAGTGATGATAGTATCAACAAAATTACAGATAACAATTATCTTACCAGAGCAAAGAATTTGAGATGTTCCTCAACTGTCATGGAGTCAAAAAGGATGTTATGCTGTGGACACATACCCAGATTTTCACGAACCTTGGAAATGTTAGTTCTTATGTCATAACCGTTGATTATAGCCATGCCGCTTGTTGGGGAGATGAAACCTGGGTGGAGGATACAAAGAAACATATTTAAATTTAAATGATGCTTTGAGCGCTGACGGGCATATATTTTTTGGTCAACTGTGTGCCTCTCTAAGCCCACTGCCACGGATGGTTTCTATATGATGAAGTAAGATTCAGTTAAATCGAAACTGCAACACTTTGGGCAGGAGAAACGTAATCAAAACATCAGTATTTCTACTGGTGCAATAATGTATAGAAACAATGTAGAATAATAAGCTGCACAATTATATATTTTCTTCACTAACATTATGATTATGTGACTGCTTATCATTTGCATAATTACATGCAATGAACGGCAGAATACAAACTATCACAGACTTTTGCCACGCACCCAGCTTGTGATGTATTATTATTCTGGCTGACAATGAAATTCCCGATACAAATGTACATGCTTGTATAGTGATTCTGTGATTCTGTTTCTAGCAAAGTGCAAATTTTAAATCTGTAACGTCTTCATAAAAGCTTCGGTCATAAACTCTAACTCACAGGTTGCCTTCCATTGACAAGCTTTCTTATTGCATATGGTAACTGTATATGCTTTTCCATGGGATGTTAAAAGATATCCTTTGTATACCGTAAGTAGCCTTTATACAGGGATTCTTTTAATACAGATTTCGCCATCGTTGGTTACCCAGGGCTGATAAATATATCTACATTTGTCACCACTAGCAACAATAAAATGTGCACATATAATTTGCTGAAATCATGAAATCACGTGTTTTGACTGGGTCTGATACGAAAATGATTATACCCCTGTGAACACACGGTGGCAATATAACGAGATGAGGGAGAAGATTAGCAACCCGAACTAGTTCTTTGAAAGCTTCTTTGACTGCATACTCTACTATATTGTTGCATCTAAAGGCACCTGCATTTGCTAATACTAACGGAAAAAGAGTGCCAAATGTACTATGAATAATTTTGATAGCTCGTTAATTTTGTAAATCATTTGATACAGTACTATCCAAACTGAGTCTTGCACATAAAATGAAAGCAGGACAGATTAATACACCTGTCCACTGTAATTTGTGTACAAGAGTGTCCAAACTATCGAATCTAGAGACCCCATGTTGCGGAAGTACTCCTGAAGAATTAGAAACGCAGTGTTTACCAGCTATGAAACTGGAACGTTGAGAGAGAGAGAGAGAGAGAGCATAAATAAATGACTGAATGCTTGTCTTATAATAATATTTGAAATAACTGTGAATAAATAACTTCTTCCTAGTTGTTTCCTTTTTTGTGTAAATTATCTTTACTTTCTTGATGACAAATCTTTGAATTATATTTAAATTCACAATCCCATACGGTTTAATTGAGCATTACATGCCTACCAGCAAAGTCATTGTGTATTATGTCATTGCGTTTTGCATGCTGCAGTGTTGGTGTAGATTTAGAACAGAATTAAATTCTTTTTAAAACAATAGAAGCAACAAAATATGATTATTTATTTTGAGAAATAAAATAGTCGGCACTTTGCTTTTGTTGTTCAAATAGTAAAGTGTTTATTCTGTCATTTTTGGAATAAATTGCAGAACGTTTCCGTAATATTTGAAAATTAAACTTTAAATGCCAATTAGGGAATTTTAAGATCCCTGTAAACTTTGAATTTACCTGCTCTATAATGATGTCCTATTTATCCATTAATTAATGTTAAATCATTTAGTTATATTGCAAAAGTAATAATATTTAAAACTGGCCAACCGAAATGAGTTGAGTTTACACCTTGACGCGACTGCCAACTATGTAAGTGGGATTTGCATGCCTTTTACCTGTTTAGTTCTATCTGATTTACTTGATTTGATGCAACAGATATAACATGATAATATAAAGAAGATCTACTTTAATTGATTGTAACGATGGAAATCACACCTCAAAATAAAGTTACGATCAACTAAAATAGAATAAGTAAACATTCTGCAATCACCTGCAGATCCCAAATTGAACACTGACCTGTTAACATGCTCATAGTGGTGGTTTTTCCTGCTCCATTATGACCCAAAAGTGATGTTATTTGACCTTCATATATGTTCAAGGTCAAATCATTAACAGCCACAGTCCTGTTTTCTCCAGACCCAAATTCCTGTAAAATATGTTTCATAAACTATCTTCGCATAATGGCTTCTTTTTATGAATTAGTGGCGTAAAATAATTACAGGACTAATACAAAAATGCATGTCTAGGTAGCAAGAGCAGAGGTCATATTCCACCACACCTCTCATATGGCATTGTAAAATCTCAGTCATATGAGGGTCTGGTAAGTTTTATTTGAATTTTGTCTTGTACAAACGAGAATGAGGTTTTTACCAATTTGAACAGTTAATTTATTGTCCATTGAGATTAGGTGATATAATACACCATTGAAAACATGCAAGTTTGCATGGGCTTATTGAGGAACACCTCCAACATCTTTTTGTCTGTAATAATTATATTAAATATATTAATATGTTGGCAAAGAAATCCATAACAAATGTTAACCATCTTCTTTCCAATGCAGGTTTCTACAGGTATCAGTATAGGTATACATGCCAAACAGTGTTCTTCTTAGGGCATTTTACATTAAAGGTCCCGCAACACTAGGGCCTTGTGCTGTTGAACGTTATAACTTGTTGCCATGCTATCTGCTTGTGCCAATACGCTTTAGAACGCAATGCTACGCTATCCGCTTGGGCTGTTAACGTTTAGAACTTGCTGCAATGCTATCCTCTTGTGCCGTTACACTTTTATGTTCCTTGCTATCATAATAACATCAATCTGTTAAATAAATGTCATTTCACCTACATCAAAACCTGTTAATTGAAATGACACCAGTTCTTACCTCGCCTTAGATATTTAATTAAGAGAATCCAAGATAGTTACTCATTCACTTAGCCATTCACTTAGCCATTATCTTTTGTTCCTTGCTGAAACGATTACAAGAAAACGACTTTCGATCTGAAGCTTTCTTTACACTGTCATAGTCATGTGATCACTCAGTGAGGCTGGAGTCTGCTGGTGGTGTGTGCTCAACAGGTTTCAATTCCATCGAAACGTTATACATATTATGTTTTAAGTGAAATTAAATTTTGTGAAAAATCGACACACAGCCATCAAAAATACCTAAAATTACCAAGTGCCCAGTTAGCTTGATGTTGGACTGGTTCCAAAGATCAGAGATTGCTTGCATCAACAGTGATTTCAAACTTAGATAACGTGATTCACCCAAATAAAGAGTTCGTGAAACAATCGACGTGGCCCATCACTAAACGAAAGACTTAATGTACGTTTGCAATAGGAATGTATTACACTATACATTTGGTGGTTTCATTTTTATACCAGGTTTCAGATCTTGACTGACCACTTTTAGGTGAGTGAAAAATGCGACTATGTCAAGGTAAAATGGCACATGTTAAGACAGCTCTTGGTGCATATCAAGGAACCTATGCTCTTTAGAAAGTAATTGGAACAAAATCACTTTTTTTGAACAATACACTGTCTCTAACTTTGATTCAGTGAATAAATAAAACAATGACAAACACATTGATATATTTTTCCTAATGCGACAGAGGATGCTGAAGTATCTTTTGAATATTAGTAGAAAAAGATTAAATTTTAACGTGGCAATAACCATTATTATGATGATAGTGCTCACATTTTAAAATATTTTATGACATTAAACACGTGCCAACTACAATGCTCAGAAATCACTGCTGTCGACATTCTATGTATTCTTTGTTCACATGGATGCAGTAACCAGAACGCATGTGGCTTTCAAAGGTACAGAGGATATTTGGTCTTTAAAAACAACTCTTGCACACTATCTGACATCAGGAATTTCATAAAACAAATACCTATCATGTTTCTTACGATAAAATATAAAGGCACTTTACAGTTTTCCATTTGTTTCTGTAACAAGTATTGTCACTATGTTACACTATGTTACACTATGTTACACATATGTACACTATGTCACTATGTTACCTTAACAAAATGCTTATTTTCAAGTTTAGCATATGTGATTGATTAGTTCCCAAACGTTTTCATAATTAATGATGGACTAACTGTACACCAACTTGATTAAAATAAAACATCCATAAGAGTAAAATTTCCATGATAAATTCTGAACATTTTCTGCTCACATTTTGTTATTTACCATACTCAAGGAATAATGGGAAAGTACCATTTTATCTGAAAAAGTACCTTTAGTTTCAAAGAATTATCAATATATTTGCGGTGTTTTCTCTTGGATCTCTATGCATAGGGTAAATTCCTGTACAAATGTGATAACATTTTTAATCTTAAATAGGAAAGGGTTTCATAATTTAGTGGCAGATCACATATTCATGTAACTTCTGCTACATTCAAACATTAAAACTTTCTAACTGGATAGTTTTCACTTTTGTTACCAATCTATGGACTTAAACTAAAAAACAGAAAATAGTGAAAACATACAAGATTTGTAAATATAACAAATAATTTATTCTGCCATAAAAAGTGAAAATTTAAACAGAATTTACAATATTGTGAATTAAATCCCTCATAGTCCAACACGTTCAATCACATAGTCCAAAACGTTCAATCACAAGTCCAAAAGTACAGAGTTCCTAATGACTTCTAGTGGTGTTCTGCATGAATTAAAGTTTTGAAAGTGTTGATATGCTAATAGCTAATGTGTCAAAAGTCTTTATGTGTCACAATGATATAATCCAAAATGTCCTTGAATGAATTCACAATAATTCCAAAATAGTGGTTTAGTCCAAAAATATTGAGCACTTTGTATACTGAATACTTTAATTAAATAAATCCTCTCAAATTAAAAACTGAACATATCAATAAGACTGATTCCACCTTGGATGTTAAGATAGGAATTAGCAATTTTGAAGTAAACAAAATTAATATAAAAAGCTTGGAAACAATAATAGAACCTGCATTAGGGTCATTTTCCCATTAAAGCTGTAAACAACTTGCTTCTAGGACATTCTTAGTTTCTAAAAAAGAAAACTAGACCTTGAACTCAACATCAGCAAACATGTTTTATCTCCAAGTAATAATGATCTTAATGTATAATTGAAAATCATATTAGCAATGTAATATTTAATTTGTAAGCAACAAGACATTAGTCAGATAGGCCCCAAACCCAAATAGTGACAAAGGTCAACCACATAATATGACATATATTCATGGAGAAAAGCCAACACAAGATACAAATTAAATATACATAACAGCTTTTCGTAACCAGCTATAAATCAAATTTAAAATTGTAAGGGGTACATGCTTCAACTTTAAAGTGAAATAAAATGCTAGCAAGATTTTTTGAATTGCCTCAAAAAGAGACCGCAATATTTAGGTGGCTGACAAATGTCTCCATGTCAATCAAAACCTGTTCCCTAATTTACAATAATTTGACCAAGAGCCTCAAACAAAACTGTATATTTAAGAATTAGAAAGCTTCTAAGCAGGTATCATTTTATTTTCACTTGAAAAGTATGTACAGTTTATTAGCAGATCAGTACATAAAAAATTGAATTCTTAATGTGATTAAAAAAAAGCTATTTAACTAGTGCAGTAATACACAAGATTGCTGCAAGTGGGTATATGCATATAATGTTATTCAATACTCATGAAAGATTCTTTATGCTACTGACCTTTCTGAGGTTCTTGATAGATATTCCACTCTTCATATCTGTTCGATCTCTCTCAAAATATTCAGGGTCATAACCCGTGTCACTGTTACTACAAACTCTCTGGTCTATCTTTTGACTGCACCAGTAGGATGGCTGCAAAATAATAAACTTTTCATTCATCCAACGTTCAGCATGATAGTTCATTTCAGCTAGTGGTGGAGACAGATGTTAAAGGAAGAATTTATCTTCGCTCTCATATATTAAAACGATTTTTGTATTCTTTACTTTTCAACTTTGAACCATGTTATGCGGTTTAGCATTGATTTCTAATGCTACATTTTGCCTCATTAATATAAATTTATGTTAAGTAAAAGTAAAAAGATAACCTAACAACCGCAACATTCTGCTAACAGTATTTGTTGACATGTAATGAATACATAGCTGACTAATAATTTTAAGCAAATGAAAAATGATTGTCATTGTAAGTACATTTTGATGTTGTTTTTTAATTTTTTTAAACTCGTGTACATATAATAAACATGTGAAATTATATTCGCATTAATAAAATAAAATATGCCTATAATGGAATGTTGTTTTATTTGTTTTGTTTGATTTTTGTTCTTGTTGCTGTTGATGGGTTTTTGTATGTGTTTCATCATTCGTTCTCCCAATCAATTGAACGCATCAAATATAGTCTTACCAAGAAAGGAAAATAGAAAGGCTGCGCTACACCAAATTCCCCAGGGTGGACATTATCCACATATATTGCAACAATCATGTAGATTGCTGTGTCCACAAGCAGCATGATAATGGCTAACAATAGGTTGAAGTTGTCATCCACTACACCTGGCTCATGGAAATTGCTCCATTGCGCTCCTGATCCTGGTGAAAAATACTTTAATAGATCAACCATTACAATTACCATATATATATGCTTATATGCAAAGAACATAGACCTAACCTACTATCGCAAGCTGCAAAGCAGATCAGGGTTAATCTTGTTTCTTCAACTATTTACTCCTAACAAACTGCACAAATCCACATATGAAAGCGCATTATGTGACAGCAGATCTGAGGCGATGCAGTTTGCAGTTTTACATCATTTACAAGTGAATGCATAACAGTGCTCACAAGAATAATGTGCGGTTTGAGTTCGAAGTTTAGTTTACTCTGGAAGGTGTTTAATTCTACAATTAACCAATTGATTATTAAAGGTCTTATCAAACAATACTTGCTGCCCAGTTCTTTGCATAAAGTCAGTATTACAAAGTCCAGCCTAAACGTCATCTAGGCTCAATTTATGACCCATATACCATACAAGTTGCATGCTTAGCACCTTCTACGTTCGCATGATCATGAGGAAAAAATATGAACAATCAACGTCATATTATCAGATGTTTAACAGTTCAACCTAAATAAATTTGTCTCCAAATTTAAAATTTCAATAATGAAATAAACACTTCAAAACATAGAATTTAAATGAAAATGGAAGATGAAAAGCAAAACTATTAACATCTATCAGATCTGAAAGAATATATGAAATAATAATTCAGTTTCAGCCTCCCAAAACAAATGTCTGATGTTTACTCACAAATAAGCCTAAAGGTAGTCAAGCAGATACATACGTGATTAGTGTGGATGAGACAATGATTTTCTACATTGGTTTTAAAGATGAGAATAGCAATGGTTTTGTTTCGAACTGATCCATTTCATGAAAATGCATGCAAATGGCCACACCCGAATTCACGAGTCACTTTTGGGTTGACGCTGAAGAAACCAGTAAGGCATGCGAAATGTTTCAAACTCTTTCGTGTCTGACACAAAACAGACAAGAAATGAATTCAGATTACAATCATGTCCTATCTTATCTGGTCTATTTGAAGAAACTGATTGCAATCACGTCCTATCTTACGAGGTCAAGTTGAATAAACAGACTGCAATCATGTTTTAGTATACTTGGCCTAGATTCAATAGGCAATGACAAACTGCCAAGTCAAACAAAGGTTGTTAACTCACTTAAATTTTGAGATGCTATAAATGAAAATCAAGCCCAGATAATCTAACCTAATATTAATCTTTCTGATGTTTTAAAAGGCCATACAAAATTTACCTTTACTCCATGTAGTCCGTCAAAGGCTTTCAAGCATAAATAAAATTCACGCTAATGGCAATCCTTTCAGTAAAGCAGAGGATAAAACTCATTCTAATGGACAGATAACATCGAAAAATCTAACTTGTCCAAGGTAATTTAAATATTACACCACTTATCAAATTTATTTGCAGACTAAGACGTCCTAACACACAATGAATGACACAGGGTTTGAAAATTCAATTTCCAGATGCTATTAAAGGTTCTGAAGCAGATATACTATTTCCGTACATTTGCTTTACTTTGTTGTTTTGTTTCCGTACACTTTTTCTTGCTCTGTTTCAGAGCACCTTAGATATAAAAGAGCTTGTTATACAAGAACCAGATGCAACAGTTTAATTGTTACCTATGAGGGATAGCATGTAATAAAGTTTGACAGATAATTATATGGTGTTATTCGGATTCTGAACAGTAGCTTGACTAATATGTGCTTACAAATATACAGCAGTTACTGCAGAGCAGACAAAATGAATATATATAATACTTGTACAGTTAGATGAATAAGAAGCAAAAATACTAATTCCGTGCATTTGCTTTACTTTGTTGTTTTGTTTATGAGCAACTTAGATGTACAAGAGCATCTTCTACAAGAACCAGATGCAATGATGTGTGGAGGGTAACTTTAGCAGCATGTTTAGCATGAAACAGTTTAATTGTTACTTATGACGGACAACATGTTACTTATGACGGACATGTTACAGTGTTTGACTATATGATATTACTCAGATCCTGAACAGTAATTTGACTAATATGTACTTGCAAATATACAGCAGTTACTGTGGAGAAGACAAAATGAATATATAAAATACTTATTCAGTTATCGAAATAAGATGTATTGGCGAATGTTTTGATTATTTTCCTTCATAGATTGTTCACTTTCTGTGTATCAGGACTGGACATAATATCAGCTCATACTTTCAGCCATTGTGCATAAGATGAATGTCCACATTTTGATTTTGGGGGGGGGGTACAACTTGGAAAATGGATAAGTCAAAAACATCCGAGCATGAAAGATGAGAACGTTGATGAAATGCGAGCTCTGACAATTCAATAATTCTGATGTTGACACATGGATAGAGCTACCCTTCACACACCTCATCCAATAATTCTACACACCCGTTTATGTAAGAATCAATTTCAAGCAATTTTGGTAAAACGATAATGAGGACAAATAACATAATTTGTGTCGCATGCAACAGGGTATGGAATAGAAATGACAAACTTGTTAACTTTATGACTTATCTTTTATCAAAATCTATTTACCAAGATGTGAAATAAAATACTGCAAGATTTACCTGTTCCTTCATAGATGGCGATGGCCTTGACCCCAAATGCCATGGCAATATTGGACAACAGACAAGCAGCTAATTTCTGATTTCGGGTCATTGCACTGTAGTATCCGTCCAGAAGGTAGAACACACAGAAAGTCAAAAAGAACAAAATGCCAGAAGAGAAGGCAGCAGTGTTAGCTGTAACAAAACATAAGTCATTTAGCATTATATCAAGTGAGTAGTATATTAATGTATAATAAACCTGAATTATGTGTGAAAAATCAAAGTAGCGTTAACGTTTTTCCGTGACATAAATCAAGGATAATAACACAATGTCTCAATACTCAGAGCAAGGCCAATCATGAATCCACTGCATCTCTGCTTTTCGTGAAAAACTGAAAACTAAGCTAATTTAACTCAAAACTTAGCCACAGTTTATCAGTGGCCTTTAAGTAAAATAAGGTAAATACAAGGCATCAAATGTAAGAAATCACTAAATGTATTTCTTCTCTGTATTTTATAAAATGAATTGCATTACTTTCGAAAGGTACCGCATTTGAAATTAGGATAAGGTTTTTCATTGGCGTTCTGGTACCAAACGCTATCTGTTACACAGCAATGCCTACTTTTTTCCAAGATAATGCATTACATTTGGTGAAAGCAATGCATCACAATAATAAATTAACATGTTTTGACCTATACAAATTTAGATAACAAAGCATTTTATCGAAAATTGTCTCACATCTACATTTAGTGCCATTATTTTGAGAATGAATGTTCCATAAGATAAGAACATTTTCAGAGAATACATATTAGTTTCAATAGGCTTTCTCAATTTCAGTCAAGAGTAGAAATGCAATGTAAATGTTAATGAAGCTAATATTTAATGATTGTGGGTATGTAACACAAAACAGCAACGTTGTCCTTTCTTTCTGATTATAACTAAACTTTATAACAGGTTCAAGGTAAAAATAAATATATTCCTTTTGATATGGAAATAAATGTAAGCCCAGATGTACCTGAAGGGAGAAGAGCTGGATTATTAGTGTCTCCCTTTGAGGTGATTTTCAACTTTTTGTATTTCCTTTTTAATGTCATGCTGAAAATGATGGATTGATTATGTCACAGTGGTGGACCCTTTTTGTCAATAAAAGAATTGTTGGTTTACAAATATCATGCCTGCTATCAGGTGATGCATACAGAGTAAGAGGAAATGGACTTCAAATGCTGTCAAAATTACAGTTGAAAATATCAATGTAATTACAATATTTGTGTTGGACTACAATATATAGATGACATTTGTTTTGAAAGTACATCCGGTTTACTTCCTAGAAGCTAGTGTAACGAAGGATAATCATCTATGCAGATGATATAATATTTAATACATACCTTTGAATAAGAAATCAGTTTTCCGAAACAGATGAAAACATTTTACTGTAAGGCATCTAGGAATAAGGTCTGTATGTCAAACCTATATGTCATTGCTCCTAATTTTATTTTTAAAGGGGGTGGTGGGCGTGGGTGTAGGTGGTGGTTGTGGGTGAAGGTGGTGGTTGGATTGGGATTTAATTGATAATGTCTCTGCTCCTCTGCAGATAAGTTAAAAGTGACGCTAATTACAATTCAGTTAACTGTGTGCAGCTGCAACCCCCAACACATGATTGGCCATTTAAACCCATCTGACCACAAAGGGGCAATTCAGTTGGCCCTTTCGGGCTCAGTTCATTATCATAACAGAGTAAGGTAAAAAGCAGACCCTACCTCATTACACCGCCCATAAAGTACTTGTGCAAGCATAAGTAGTATTTTTGTTTTCAAAGGTGGTGGCAATTATGTCAGACCTATATGTCATTGCTCCTAATTTTATTTTCAAAGGGGGTGGTGGGCGGACAGCTGTGGGAGTGTGTGGTGGTTGGATTCGGATTTAATTGATAATGTAATCCTCTCCATTTATGTATCCGTGTGCTAGGATACAATACATTTAAGATTAAACTTGATTCATAGTGCATTTGTGTGCATAAACATCAATGAGCACCAGAAGTTAAACTCTAATGAAGAATAGGAAACCAAATGTGAAGTTAAAGAGCACTCCAATTTACCTATATATGCAAATTATCTGGCGTTTGTAAAAATCACGATAAAATTTAATTCCTAATATCATTCTGTGCTCTGGGTTCCATTATTCGCTTGTTTGTTTATTTAAATATAATCATTTAATAATTGTTTGTTCCTTCCTTCTTTTCTTTATTCATTCATATAATCAAGTAGCAATAATAATCATAGAGAGGACATAGGTCCCGTATATACTCATCATAAGTTGAGTCAAGCTGCAAACAACATAGACCCTGATCTGCTTATTGCATCATACGCGGGCAGATTAGGGTTTCTTTTGTTTGTTCTAGTATTTATTCCTTACAAACTAGATCGACCCAGATGTGCTGTCACATTATGCGATGGTAGTTCCAGGCATGTGCAGTTTTAAATTGGATTCAACTCATCCGCAAGAATATATAGTAATTATGCCTAAAATATGTTTTCATATATATTCTTCTGAAAAATGTACGTACTGTATAGTTATATCTCAATTTTGATTAAGTTAACATCAAGCTCTATCTGACGAGGAACTTTCTTTCCATGTGTATTCGATGTGTATTCCATTTGTATTCCATGTGTATTCCATGTGTATTCCATATATATTCCATGTACATTCCATATGTATTCCATGTGTATTCCATGTGTATTCTACGTGTATTCCACATGTGTTCCATGTGTATTTAATGTGTATTCGATGTGTATTCCATATGTATTCCATGTGTACTCGATGTGTATTCTATATGTATTCCATGTGTATTTCATGTGTATTCCATAGATATTCCATGTGTATTCTATGTGTATTCCATGTGTATTCTGTGTGTATTACATGTGTATTCCATATGTATTCCATATGTATTATAAATGTATTTTACAGCTTTGGTCACAGATACATTTATTTACTGAAATGGGAATCCAAATCTAGCATTTTTATAAACCCATATTATTATTTGCTTCACTACATTTAGTCAAAATTGAATACTCCAAACATTTTCAATTAAGACACATATATGAGCCAACTATGTACATTATGTACCAAAATGTTAATATTTACTTGAACAACGTCTTGGGTAAAACTGTCTGAATATAAAGCCAATTTATCATTTAATCCATAGTTTCTTATTATTTCATTGTTATGTCACAAAAAGACAAGCGAAAAAATGTATGATGATTAATGTTTATTACATTCTTACGAACCTATAATTGATGATGATGATGATGATGATGATAATGATGATGATGATGATGATGATTCACTTATATGCCTGTTACTATTACATATTTCAAGATCGTATTTCCTGGCCACTGACTTTTATGACAAAATATTGTTATGAATTATGCTATTTAATATTTGAGTTTTCTCACTGCAAGGCTTATTGCAAAATGTTTTAATGAAAATAGATCTTTACAAAGAACTAATGTGATCTTTTGCAGAAAGAAATGTAATCACAATTATTATTTACATTATTTACTGCTTGCAAACAAATTCCTCTTGCTCAAAATGCCGTCCTAATATTATGTTCCTCTTATGATCTGCATTTGATCATTAAATATATAAAGCTTGAATACATACTCTTTTTTCTGGTGTGAAATAGTCTATAATAAATATAGTTATCCCTCATTATAATGGGGTATCTGGGACCCATAACTGCTTACCACGATATGTACCAAAACGCAGTACGCCAAGAACAGCAGTCTATCCTCAACCGAGGTCTAGTTAGCCACAGTATAGCGGAAATGCTTGAATGTTTTTTAAAAACTGTTTCATCAGAAATGTTTCAGGTTGTTTTCTTTCAATCTATATTGTCATACATTTAATAGATCAGTTCAAATATAATGACTTCATGTTTTGCATGGAATCTATAGCAGTACCATTATATCAAAAATAGCTTTATAATGAAGGGCATTATAATGAGGTAGAGTTTAATAATAATATTTTTTCACCTGCTTTACAGTTTCAAGACCCTCATTGCAAGGGACCAATTATGGGATTACAGTTCAAAGAAAGCTAATTAAACCCATGATTTCCTTTGTTTGTCTTTCCCCTTGTGTACTAAATGTGACAATTAGGTTTATATTTACATTCCATCGCATCTAACTGAAAGCTGTATATAAAAATCAATTCACATTAGAAGATCACACAACTTGTCAGCTCTACCATAGAATAATTGTTTTCCTGTACAAGTTACACAGCTTAAGATATCAAAAGTGTATCTTTAAGTTCGAAATTGTATTTAAGAAGCAGCTACTCACATACAACCTTGTTTTACTGGTGTTTGAAAAACACACCCCCTAATACGTAGGCTGCCTAATGAGCTGATAGTATTTGACGGCTACAAAATAAAACTAATGATAGAGGAAACAATATATGGATAAACAGATGTGTATCCACACATTTTTCTTCATTATCTGCGGTTTTTGTGTATATATATATATATATATATATATATATATATATATATATATATATATATATATATATATATATATATATATACTATTTCATGAGTTAGGTCGAAACTTAGTATTGACATGAATGGCGATATTAATACAGTCAATATCGTGGAAGTAGGAGTGCTCACAGGAACTTGATGTCAGTTATAGTCTGTGGGCTTCCGACAGATGGTAGTCGTCGATACAGAAAAGGTAATCACTATCTAATCCCAAGCTCCTGTGGATTATTGTAGATCATTACTTAGTAGTCGTATCCGAACGACTCCAGACCATAATATCTTCCAGTGAAAATTTAAAACCGTTAATCATTCTGTATTTAGCAAACATGATTTTATGTTGATTTCTGCATGCGAACGTGAATTGTGCGGCTTTGGCAAGTTTGCCGTCTTGCTGGGAACATTCACTGCACCCAAGCTTCAAAAGCCACATTCTTTCGTTTTCTACCAAAGCTGATTTATTAGCATTTTCTCTATCATTTTCAAAGATGATTATGAACGTAATGAGAGATAAAATTGCTCTTGAAACAATGTACAATCATTATATTTAATCAAGAGTTTTGCCTTAAACCTTTCAAGGTTTGTTGAGAGTGTACTAGGCTCTGTATTTGTGATATACTGAATATCAAAATAGAAATAGGTTATGTAAGTTTGGTCACAATGATTTGCAAAATTCATCGTGGAAAACTATTCAAACAGGTTAATATTTTAAATTATTTGTTATTGTTCGGAGTTAATGTTTTACGCATTTTGGATGGCGATATTTTTTTTCACACTGACACAATTAATTATCTCATTATGAAATAAAATGTAATAAAATGTACATATGCATATCTGTGCAATCGTGTCAATATGGATTGCCAGCTGTGCGAGATATTCTTTAAACTTTGGCTTTTAGTTTAGGGATCCACTGATCATGGAACATAAGTTACGTCAGTCCTCTTTCACTTCTTTCACATGTATTCAGTTTTTTTTATAAAATCTAAGTTTAAAAGCCATTAGCTGCGCTTGGTCTATCTGTTCATTTGTTTGTCATATTGAGAGATCAGGAAACACACGTCACGTCAGTCCTCTTTCACTTTCTTTGCATGAATTGAATTCTACAATATCGTTATAAAATCTAAATTTCAAACGATCATAGTTAGCTTGCAATATATTGTAACAATTTAGTGCTAAAAATATATAAAGTTCATATGTTTTGGTATCTGCCATATTAGATATTGATTCCAAGTAAAGAGTAAAAACATATCCATGTTAGTTGACCACATTTGATCCCAGCATCTTTTCATATATAAACCATAAATTGAACCTGTGGCAAAGCAAGAGCAGAAAGAAATCATACTGATACAACAGCATCGCCACGTTATTAATTTATTTCAATAAATAATGAACGAACACACATAAATTAACGGGACAATGCTACATCCTTTGCCAAATGTGTTCGCAAGTTGATAATAACATATTAAAATTGTCAGCCGATATGCAAGATCAAATAAGACTCACCTTTCTTGAAAAAGGTGCTCATCATAAAACTGAAGGCAATGACAGACAGGCTGTAGCAGAAGAGAAACACGTAGAACAATGTGGGATCTGTGTATGAAAGAACCTTCCCTTTCTCTGTGAACTTGATGGAGAGCAGCAGCGTATAGAAAAGCATAGCAACAGCCAGGTAGATGAGACACTTCACAGACCATGACAGCCAGTAGATAGCATTGCTTAGACCCATCATTTTCATAGATTCCTGTTTTTGTAAAAGAAAAGATTAAAGGTTAAAGATAAAAGGTTTTGAAAGTGTTTCTTAAAAACCACTATGATTTGAGAAATATAATTGAATCAAACATGAAAAAGAAACGCTTATGTTGATATGGGAACAGTCGGAGTCATTATTCCACTAGCAACTAAATAAACTTTGTGTTATGATTCAAATGCACGTTTTATAGGATGACATGCGATGTGATTGTAGTATATAATGTCACTTCATGCCTGATCTACTGATACGATCTGAAAACTCTCTATCTCCATCTCTCCCTGTTTTATCTTTCATCTTACAGTGACGAACAATTAATGTCACAACCATTGTACCAATACGGATTGCATGCATGTCTCATGTTCTCTCAATAAAGGCAAATTCGTAATGATGAGAAAAAAGAAATGAAAAGATACAGGACTTGCCTAAAATTAAATCATTTCTAAGCATATATTACAGGTAAAGAGTTTTCAATATCCGTGAACAACTTATTCCTTTGTCATTGAAAAGGACACACTTTTAGTACATTTACATGAATAATACTCGTCAAACTGTTCCAATCATAGAATCAGATACGATGTCAGATAAAACACTGACAAGTGAGAGTGTAACTTGTTAATTGCATTTTGTTTTATTTGGCATTTACATGTGATAGTCTTGATTTGCATGATGAAATGTTCACAATCTGCATGCTTGACCAAGTAGCCAGCTTGAGTAAATAGTTTCATAATTGACTGCAAGTTCAAATTTCTTGATGATCTACTTCCAATCTGAATATAAAGATTGTACACCAATAATTGTACAACTTGAGTGACTGTGATGGATCACAAATACAATTCCCCATAATTCTTAATAGTTCCTAACTGTAACTATTAATAACAGCAGCATCGCCAATTGCTCTTAAGCTGCTTTATTTTGCATGGCCTTTAAGAGAAAAACAGGTACAGAGTTTTCAATAACTGGATAACTTATTCCTTTTTTCATTGAACAAGAGCCACATTTGGTACATTTACATGAATAAAACTCGTCCAACTGTACCAAGCATGGATTCATATTTTATTTTAAAAGAATAATGCTTAATCTGATTTGCTTAAGCATCATACCGTAGCAGTATTCGGATCAACAATTTAGATTATGGTTTGGCATTTTATGCTAGTAAATGTGATAGTCTCGATGTGCTTGTTGAAATGTTCATAATCTGCAAGCTTAACCCTGTATCCAACTTGAGTAAATAGTTTCATTAGTAACTGCAAGTTAAAATTTCTTGATTATCTACCTCTAATCTGAATATAAAGATAGTACCTCAATAATTTTACAACTTGAGTAACTGTGATAGATCACAAATACAATTCACAGTAGGTCTTGATAATTCCTAACTACAACCATAAGTAATAGCAGCATCGCCAATTGCTCTACCTGCTTTAATTTGCTCATCATGACCTTTAACAGGAGAACGATGTGGAAAGAAATCAGGATATACGCAACAATAAGGGTTAATTATAAAATATCAATGTTTATACACTTACAATCAATTTATGCAAGATTCTAAGAATTTAAAAATGTACACGAAATCTGTCCGAAATCCTGGATGATCGAGGTGATGTGCTGTTTGAATCCGAATATGGAGCGCATGCAATCCAGACAGACACTTCTTGGGGAATATAGGAGGTAAAATTCAATCAAGATCTCATGTCAGTATTAAGCTGCAGGCCAAATCTGGTTCAAGCAAATATTTCTTAGTATTTGTCACCTTTTGGAAATAAACGTTAGGCCGATAGAACATCAGGGGCTATAACTGATGAAAACAATGCCGCTGCATGCTTGAAATCAAATTAGTTCAAGGTCTTATCAGAATAAAGCAGCGTGGTAAATTCAGCCTAAGAGCTGAATGATCCATACTAAATTTAAGTAGTGGATGTCAAGTTCGGACCGTAACTCACGTACAAAATAAATGATGCTGTGGAACCTTATAAATCAAACACACTCACAGTCTCATAAAATCCAGACTTCATCCAAACTCTGAATTGGATCAAGTTGGTCATATGGCAGAAACCAAAACTAAGAAAAGATCAACTAGGATCTGCAAAATCTCTTAATCATTGCTTAAAAGCTGAACATAGAACTTAACTGGTATTTACCAGCATAAAGACATTGCATCTTGCCTATACCGTTTTCTTCAACAAAGGTAAGATATGATTTCTAGTTATTACAACTTACCATGTTCTTCATCAAAAGTAAGATATGATTTCTAATGATAATAACTTTTCTAACTATTTGCTTTTCAGTAAAAGTAGAACCAAAAAGTTCTAATTTACCTACAGTGAATAACTAATGTGCTACAATGTGTCCCAATACCATAACCATGACTTATAACCTATTAATTGATGGATTAATTCATTAATCAGAAATGTACCTTGATCTTATTGGATGTTTGATGATACGTTGCTGATACAGTTAAACTCAAAACTTCACACTTCAACATTTTCATATAACGTTTATCCTGAACAGAGAGCTGAAAAGTATGACAGTGTGATATATCGACAGTATGTTTAATACGAATAGTTTTGTGCACCATTGACTGCAGACAGGAAAGTAGCATTTCAATATGTATACGAGTATGAGGGAATTGTATATTTTGTGGCATTAAATCGATTATTTTCTGTCAGAAACTTCAGCACCCATGCGATATCACTATGTTCCTTCAGATTTAACGATAGCAAGAGTGCATATTTCTCAATATCTTCATAAAATGGTAACATGTGTCATAATGAGGATAACACGTTTGCATTGGATAAGGATAGTTAAAACATTGCAAAACGTCTGTTTTACTGGCCCCAATGACATCACGGCGACAGTAAAGCCAACAATAACGTCATCACACCCTCAGATATACAATCCTATCAATATACTCGTACCTTCAGCATTTGTTCCTTTTCATAGGCAATATTTTTGGATATTTGAAGTGCATTTAGTAAGAAGCTAAGGACAATGAACAGGGGCAAATTGGACTGCAGTATCGACGCAAGTGGATCTTCGGTATATGCTGGGTATGGCATTCTCTTCATCTTCATGTCAAAGTCTTTGCTAAAGTTCACTGAACCATTTAATTGCTCTATGATGGTCTTGTCAAGGATATACTGGATGAACAGGAACCCGTCAGACATGTATTCTGGAATGAAATATTGCAATATGTTTTTTATTACAAGATACTCTGTACTGAAGTGGTAGGTTGCTAGTAGTGTATTTTATCACAAGTGTAGAATTCTAAAGAATTTAGAGATATATTTCATCCTGTCTGCTATGTCTGACATACATCTAATGCAAGAGGTATTCAAAGCAAGGCAATGTAAAATTCTCATTTGAGAAGACATTGTGAAAATTTAGTGCAACTAAGCCGGTCTCTCTAGTTTCCTACATAGGATATAATGCTAATTTGGGTGCATGTTTCAAAATCTGGCAGTATATCAACATGTGCCTTTGAAATAATCAAGGTAGATGAGTTGGGTCCATATCTTGGATTCTGTGATGGTTCCCATTTATGTAAAGGAGTCGTTATAGGTTCATAAACTTAATTATGTGCCAGTCCTTAAACTTGACACGAATATATCTAACCTACTCTCCATGAAGTGTTACGTCTTCTCATTTTGTACATCCATTTAAGTGCTGAAATCACACATTGTCTTGTTAGCATTATCAAACCTGACGCATGTCACAGTGGAAAGAAAAAATAAATACTAAACTTTTTAATTTACTAATATATTGCCACCTTTATATGACAGCTTCTTCACAGTTAGAAAATTTTGTAAACTTCATATTCTATTTAGATCCAGTGCTACATCACAAATGCATGACGTATGGTGCACGTAGAGATCTACATGTATTTTTAAGATTCGATTAATCATGACACACTATGTGCAGTTATGTCCATTAATGAGGACAACATCACCTTCGAGTTAGTTACTGCACAAATTACTTTTTGTTCTGAAATATTAGCAAGAGTGCCATGAATGGCACAAAATACAGCAGACCCATATGTAATGTCCACTATGTAGAAAGCTGAATTTTTGCGCAGAAGTTTTGTTTCTTCTTTTAATTAGAGTGATCATCACCGTTTGCTCTTTTGACCCGAAATCAATAGGCTTCTTCCTTCCCCTAAATGAATGTCATCCACAACGTGTGTGCCAGGTCTGTGATACAAATCTAATGTTATTGTTTAAAAATCATGTTTCTTCTCTCCGTCATTAACCTTAACTTTTGATTCGATAGCTTTCTTCCTGAACCTATGCACAAAGTTTGAGGAATGTCATCTACGAATAATGTTATTGTGAGGAAACAATTGTTTATTCTTCAAGTCACAGTGACCTTGACCTATGACCCTTTGATTTCAAAATTAACATGATCCTTTTTTACTTTCAGGTTCTACTCATCTACAAAGTTTGGTAGCCCTAGATGATGGAGAACTCAAGGTAGTGTGCTTAAACTAATCTTTTTAGTCACTTCAACCTTGCTCAATGCCCTTTTGAATCCAAAATCAATATGGAATGCCCTTCTCCAAGTCCAAGTCATTCACAAGTTATGGTAACCGTAGATGATAGAAAACTTGAGTTACTGTGTAGAAACCATTTTCCTTCTTCAAGTCACAATGATCATGGCTTTGTGCTTTTGAACCCACAATCAAAATAATTTTTCTTTACTCCAGGGACAAGCCATTAACAGAGTTTGATAAGTGTAAATTTGGACAGCAAAAGTTATTGTGTATAAGCCAAAGGTAAGAGATCGATGGATAGACATCAAAATATAATACACTCTGTATATAATATAATTAGTCCGAAACCCACCCGAAGTTAAAAGTAATCCCAAAACTTTTGTATCATAGATCAACCTATTCATATAATGACAGACGATTTAATAGAGGGGGAGCTGGGATTTTCGTTAGACACTGGATAATTTTTTTCTCTTTGATATCGTGATAATATATTTTGTCCTAGACTTATATATTGAACATAATAGGTTCAGTTTCCGTAAATAAAATAATCATTTTTTTCAAGCTATTTAAAGACCAGATATTGTCTATAAAAAACAATCCCAGACTTCTACCCCTCCATATCAGAAAATGTAATGTAATGGATATACATATAAGCCGGTAACAATATTAAACAGCGTTACCATTAAATATAATGACAACAGCAGCAATAACAATTAGCGACACAAATGCTAACGGTTTATCATTCACAGGCAAGAGTTATTTTTTAAAGTTACTTGATCCTATTGGAGTCGATAAGCCCGTGGAATAACTACATAAGAAAATAAAAATGCACATTAAGAAGACGGCAAAGTCACTCGACTACATTTATGAAAGACTGAGAGAACAAGGTTTGGTTATATATGTACACATAGTGAATAATTTGTATATTGTGTTTGATTTTTAATCTTCGTCCAATGCTGTTTTAAACAACGTAAACTGAATTATATTTAACAGCAGGTAACTTATGAGTATGCATTTGTTGCCAATGTAATGGGTGCTAGTGTTGTCGTTGGTTACATAAATCTTTATAATTTAGATAAATAAATAGTGATAGCACACATGAATGGCCACACAATGAAAATACATAACTTTTCACAAGTTCCAAATAGTATTAAACCTGATCCAAATTTGAAGGTGGTAATACCTAAGTTGAAATCCAGTTGTATGTCTGTACCTGGATCATCTGTAATACCATTCGATCTAACGTGGAAAAGTGATGCTTACAACACATTGATATATACTATGGAAAGAATGCTTGTCAAAGACATAACCATTCCTTATGGTAGCAAAAGGAATGAATGCACCATTGCCATGGTGTTCAGAAATTTGAGGTTAATGTGTCTGTAAGAACAAACAATATAAGCAGGGTATTATTAATTACAATTTTTATATTTAAGAATCAGGACCAGCTTTCCTTTGCACGAACTTTTGTCCCAATGTACACATTGTACTCGCGATGTGCTTTAGCCTTTATATTTGGTAATTCTAATTATTTTCCTATTCTTAATTCAATCAGCAGGGACATATGTCACAGACTGTAAAGGATTTCAATTCGGCTTTAATTTCGCTAGCATCATGAACCTGTCCAGGAGCACTTATTGCACATGATCGAGTTTTTGTACCTAATCATACTTACCTATCTAAACTCTTAAAACATCTCACGTAGTAAACATGTAAATCACCAAGAGAATTCAATTTAAAGTGTTTCATAACATCTTTGCACAATTGCAATCATGATTTATTATTCTTGATTGGTAGTAATTTAGTTTCATCAATGCTGCTTTTAAGAGTCACCCGTGTACACGTAAGCATATATTCAAATTCTTAAATACTTGGATTCAATATCAACAAAACGTTGCGTCGTTTCGGTAAATTTGTCATCACTGCGATTCTTTGCAAGTGGTTTTAATGATTCTTTCTTAAATAAAGATATGATTGTAATCATCATGACGACTTTATTTTCATCCTTTACAAATATATCAGCTATGCAATAATTATGAAACGAAATGCATTTGTTTCGTTATTGTGGAATTATCATCACTTAGTGATCGAGATAGTTTTCAATATAATGCTGATAATCAAACGAGACCTATCGTGTTGTAGTAAAATTATTTTAGAACTTTTTGCAAACTTACTTTATACTGGTCTAGCTAAAATTATCATTCCACAATGCTGATAGTTGTCTCAATAAAATATGATTAGTGTATATACATGCCTGCCTCTTTCTCTTCCTTTTTATCCAACTTATCTTATGTGTTAATCAAAATTTTATATGCTTTTTCATATGATTTGTCTTCGTCAGAAATGTCAACATCGCCTTTTTCTTTTAATGCTCATCTATCAAATCAGCTTTCTTATCAAAGGTATATTTTGTTATTTTGAATGGATCTTTTCTTAAGTGTTCGTAAATAATACATGATAGCAGAAACATACGTTGATTAAATTTTGAATGTTTATGCAGGAGAATATATTTTCTAACTTACGCAGTAATGTTAGGCCGTCGGTATCTGAAAGTAACCTTTCTTTATTTACAAGTTTGGTTGGCGTAAAGTTTGGTTTAATATAGTCGTCTTAAAAAATATCATGCGAGAAGTCGTCTTGAAAAATAATACGTGATATGATATAAGCATCATTTTGCTCATCTCTAACAACAAGAAATATATTATTCCAGACTTTAAAAATGCAGGAGAATTGCATGTTAGTTTTAATGAATATCGCATGAGATTTGGTAGTTCTTTTATTGTTGTGAGTTAGCAAAGCAAATAAGTTCCTTGGTTGAGCAAAATATCGATCAGAATTCTCCAAAGGTGCTGGCGTTCAATGACCGAAAATAGTTTCCAGAAATCAAAGGCAAAATCATACCTTCGTTTTAACTGCTGAGTGTTGCAATCATCGGGTAGTTATATTTGTCATAGGATCGAGGGTGTCTCTTTCTTTCACTCGGTGTGTGTGTGTGTGTGTGTGTGTGTGTGTATATATATATATATATATATATATATATATATATATATATATACAAAAGCAGAAATCAAGAGACAATGATTACTTTCATTATCATCTCATGCGCTGATTGAAAAGTTTGCACAAGGTCTTGCTAGCGATTTGGAAGACGACACGAGTGATCCGGAGCAAGTACCACCCACCTCTACCACATGAACGAAAAAGTGATTAGCCAAGGAAGTCATTTGGTAGTTCCTGTCATTAGTCTTACATTTGATCTACTAGCCAAGTGACTTCTAGAACATTTAGTAAGAGGGTTTACAAGTACAAGGTGAAAAGTAAGGATTTTAAGTGCCAGCAGAGAACACAGCTGGTTTCATTATATATTTATGACCATACTTATTAGAGACATTGAAACGACAGTTCAAAATTAAAGATGACTTTCGTTTTAGACAATCCATCAGTCGCGACTGTCTACACTCTTTTTGGATCGGGATTAGTGCACAAGCAGAATTAACTACTTCCAAACTGTTGACACAGTTCAACGTGTCGAAGAATCGAACTAATATTTTAAAATCACCGATGGAAAAGTCGCTCTGCAAATTAAGCGTATTTCACCACGAAGAGATAGTGTACGACGCAGAATTTTGTATGTTGATGAACTACTTATTTGAAAACGAAGTTTTATATAGATTAACAACAATGAAGACGACACAAGTTTAGCCATACCCAACTTAATGTCTCGAACTCAAGTAGTAGAAGAACTATACAGAAGAAGGGATGATGTTATGGAATAGCATAAGTTAATTGTAAAGAATTCGACATCGGAGAGGAGATTCTTTTGCAGCAAGCGGGCATTTCCAAAAAGGTCACGTGTAGAGTTCCTGAAATGAAAAAGCTTCAAGACGTGTTGACACCACCTTTTACGTTGAAAGTATACGCTCAATTTATTCGTGGAGCTCTCGTTATTTGAAGACCGGTTTTCCCACATAGAAAAACATTCACGTTTATCATCGCCAAAACCATTTATATTCCATTACAATTATCAAGGGTTTTTTTGGATACAATTACTATTGTACGTAGTGTTACCAATGATTTACAAGTCGGGAAAAACATATTCATTGTGGAAAAATAAGTCGTGAGTATTTAGCCTCCAGACTCTGCATTCCAAAAGGAAAAGAAAGAATTCATTGCAAGTGAACATTTGTCAGTATAATCAGTTACAAATGACACAGCAAAGTTCTTGCGAATTATTGAGAATGTGCACCAGTTGTGAACATCTTTGTTCAATCGAAAAATGGAGTCACATGTTTGTACGGGAAACGTTTGACAGTTATATCTGGATCACGAATGTATCCTTTCCATGAAGGAGGCTGCTACCATTGTCAGAGCATGTGGATTAGTTTACCAAAAACAAGTTATGCTGCAGAATAAACTAGGTATCATACCACCTCAATCATATCTCGTCGACTGTCATAGACACTCTGCAAAAGCTTTGTTCTGGCTCTGTTTACTTTTATGAAATTCAGACAATTGGAAACGGCATGATAGAAACAGTAGAGAAAAGAAAACTGGATTGATCTTTGGAATTTATTAAACCCCCAAATCGGTTACGAATTGCAGGGATATACTGAATTCACCGAGACCTGAAAAATCCTTTCTCAGACCTCACCATGAAAACATGCCGGAGTTAAGAATGTCAATGATACCAAGTGACATAAATGTGGGAACAAGACTAAGATCGACACTTCAGAACAAATCCAGAATTCAGACTCATTGCCAAAGTGTATGACGTGATGGCCATAAAAAAATTAAATGCACACTAGTTTCGTTCTAGGACTGATCATTGGTACACGCTTGCTGTACCAAGTGGACGTGTCTCAAGGACAACAAATAAAATACATAGATGTGTGTTCCTTGTATCCTTGTATATGTAAATATGCTCTATTTGCCACCAGTCACCTTGTAATGTTGACAGAACAAATCGACGTGGAAAACATTTCCTGATACAAAGGTTTGATAAAATAGTGTTACCATCGACAGCTTGAACCATCACGATTTATCCACGTCATTGTCATTGAAACGTCTAATCTAGTCCAATCCTGTTGCCACGATGTGCGAGAACGAGTTTTGATAGGAACCTTGGTGAGCGCCAAAATGTTTCATGCCGGAAACCAACTGTTAGAAGTATGCAAAATTTGTGCTTTTCAACCAATGAAGAATACCAACAAGATGACAATGACTCGAATGAAGGGATTTGTTTCAGGCTGCGTCAGCGAACTTCTAAATCAAAGAAGCAAGCTAGGTGTTATTCTTCTTGGTATTATACCTCAGACGACAAAGAGGCTTCCCAAGAATGGAATCAATTGTTAGAAGGCATGACTCTAGAACAAATGGAAAGGAACAAAGAAAGAAGATCGTTTGCAAACTACAAGCTGAAGTGTTTGTGGGTAAATTGGCCAAACGTCCGATATTGCCCAAGACGTAATACTTGATAGAACCAACTTGATACTTTCAGCTCATCGACGATAAATGAAAACTCAATAAATACGTGGAAATCATGCGGAAAGCTTTGATCTTCATCAAGTGCGCAGAAGACGCCGAGCTTTCATCATGGGATGAGCATGGTAATGTCATCATTTCTGCTTAAGTGACAGCCAATACCTGTTTGAAATTGTATTCAGCCTTGAAAGCTTAGCAGATCGAGTGAGTTATTATGATAATGATAGTTGCATGTACATCGATCGCCATGCAAGCTGTCATCAATGCATCTAAGACAAGCCTTTAGGAGCTTAGAATGATGAAAATCTTGAAGACATGCTTTTTATTTTTGCTAGTGGTAGATCTAAAATGTATGGCTACCAGTATTGAGACAAAGAAGGAAAACTTCATACCAACTGCAAAGTGAAAGGACCGTAACTATCAGGATAAAATCAAGGCCTTCACGTATAAAGGTTGCATCCTCACAGAACTGTGCGTTTGCAATAACATCATGTTGTCTGTCGACACTTGGAAAAAGTGTATCAGATTGTCTAAGAAGTCAGACTCAACTTGTGACGCGTGGAAGTCTTACCTAAAGTGGGAAAGGACATTTGTTAAACTCTGAGCAGAACGACGGTCAGGTTTCCTTTAGGCGAATGGAAGTGAAATTCTCTACCACTGCCTCTGGACTACGATCTACAATCAAGGATCATGTTTTTGCAGGTCATCTACCAAAACGTTAACTCAGCGGCATCGTCAGCGGCCTTTAACGGAACTCTCGATCAAAATTCTTAGGAGTTCCATTGATTTAACATCTCCAAGAGAGAAGTCATTTAAGATGGCCAGACGTTGTCTACCATACCATTTAAACCTAATTTTTGCCCAGAATTTTTACCTGAGATCTTATATGACATTGCTTAAAGCCACAAGATAATTGAGAACTAACAGTTGCCACGATATTTCGTAGGACGATTATGCAAAAGGATATGTTTTCTAGGTTGGGACTTTCTTCTAGACCAAGGCAGCAACAAGAAACATTTTTACTCTGTAAAATCGGGAAAACTACGTGTGGAACTTCAATTTGCACAAACTCTATCGAATACAGTTGACGTCATTTTGTATGTCGAATTCTACATTACTGTCGAAATCAGTAATGAGAGAAGTGATCATAGACTATTAGAAAAAAAGATGGAACCTATGGAAATAGGTAAAGGAATGGAAGACATAAATCCAAGGACCAAAACCCCTCAATCCCAATACATATACCCCAGCTCTGGATAAAAAACAAATAAGATACAGAATTAATATCGTAACAACGCAGCAAAACTTAGTTATGAGGTATTAGGGAGACCTCAGACGGGGGAAGAAGGGCTCGGTACGATGGGAGCGGATAGGCTGTATCATCCCCGCTCAGGTGTGTGCTACTCAGGGTGAGAGCCAATCCCCTCCTCTACAATGCGAGAAATTCCACCCCCTAAAGGGGATCAGTCAGAAGTATGCCTAAAATGATTTACACATAGAAACATATATTACACTCTAGAAATAAGACAAATATATCACGGATCTAATAAAAATATATCACGGATCTAAACTCCACTAAACAACCATCGTAATCCATAATCCTCGTATGTAATAAAAACTCTATTCTCACTGTCTCTACAATATCTTTTGGTGTTGGGTCACTCTACTAACAACGCAGCTGATATAAGGACCTGGAAACCTTGTAAGCGACCTGTAAAACTGCACCTCCATAAAATGAAGAATTATAAGGTGGTCCTAAGGCCAGACCATCAGAGCCGGCCGCATAAGGTGGCAACATTGGAAATGAACATTGAGAACTGCCCCACACCCGATTAAACATAAGAAGTGGTCATAAGCCCAAATCATCACCGCCCAGCTGCACAAGGCGGCAATTATTGGTAGGAGAGAACTCCGCAGACCATATATACGCCCCAAACCTTTTACAGTATGAAGCGGTCATAAGCCCAGACCATCAGGGCCCACTGCACAATGCAGCAAGTGATCATCTGCACTAGATGCCAAACAATAAGAAAACTCGCAATACCAACAAGTACCGCTCCCAAAGCTCTGCCCTCATAATAATCAACCTTAACCTTAAATTTCGCCATCATTACACTTTCAATCTCTATCTTTAGCCGAGCTACAAGACGACAATTTTATACCTTTCGGTACGCCAACCAAATTATATATTCTGGACCTGATGGAGACCCCTGGACAGCTTTGCAACCATTGTCGGGCTCTTTGCCTCTGTTGCCTCCCCGGGCATACAACCATAATGATAAAATAATTAAAACATTTTAACTAGACGTACATGACCGAGGGGCCTACCACGTCTGTAATTTAAGAAAGGATGACAGTTTTGCTAAAATCATATGAAAATATGACCATTTCAACAAAACAATCCTATACAAACCAAAAAATATACAACCCCAAGATAACCCCCAAAAGAAATCACCCGAAACCGGTGTGCACTAAGGCGTAAAACAACCAAACACCTGGGCTATACAAAAATAGACTGAAAGGTCAAGTAAAGGTTAAAACAAATAAGATAGAAAACCCCAAGTGCGCCCAAAAAAGTATCCCATAAACTTAGTGTACTAAGGTGCACAGCAGCCAAAGACCTGGACCATCGAAAAAAGAGTGACAAATCCAATCAAAATAATTCAAACAAAGGGTAGGACAACTCAAAACGCCACCCAAAATAAAAACATCCCACATCACAGCAATATGGTGAAGCTAGCCCGATATATCATCCCTCCAAATCTGTGTTGATACTGATGTACGATATGTAGGTCTGATGTCACCTGTTCATTAAAATGTGCAATTTTGCAGCATGCAAATCTTTTCGGAACAAACCTGCGTACACTTTAGACACATACCGGTAATTGGTAACAGGGATATCTAGCGTGAAATTCGAAATGGCCACAGGCCAGAGGGTTGTGCTATTCCACGTGCATTTACAAGTCACCAAACATAGGATTTGCTCCACGTGTACTATCGGTAAGTGTGTAAAATGTACACCGATGTGTGCAGCCAAAATTGGCTTTAGATTTTTGCATGCATTTATCTGCCTAATGTGAAACAACTTTTTAAAAGGCCCACCAAAACACAACAAAACAATAAGGCAAATGAAACTAGCCACAATCAAACGCACCGTTTGAACAATGAACAATGAACAATGAAACCCCTGACCAAAAATGATTTAATTCGCAACAACAGATCCAACAAAATCAAGGGAGCAGCCCAGAGATTATAAAAAATAATAATAAAAATAGCTCCAAAGACCAACCAATTCAAATGCAAACAACAAAACCAAAACATAAATTCTACAATAAGCAGTTAATCATTTTCAAGGCAAGCAAAGAAACTACTATGAAATTTATTGGCAACGGATGCATTACTAACAGATCCTGTATTTTCTAAATTCTAGTGCTAGACGGCAACGTTTGGAAACAGCTGACCCTGGATCAACAAGAGCCATCCCGCGGCGACAGGGCGCGGCCCTTGACGACCCTTCTCATCTCTGGCTTCTTCCCGACATGCAAATTAAAAAGTATGTGGTACATACATTAAAGTGTCGATGGGCACTGAAAAGTTACAAACCGATGAGAAATTAAGAAGTACGATGTTCGTATATTAATCAGTCGCACATGGCCGAATGGCCGTTCGCGACTTAAATATAAGACAAGACAAATATTGTCATTCATCGTTGACTAATTCATTAGGAAGAACATGTTTGCCATTTCTGAATGAACTAGAAAATTTATGGAAGTTATCAGTTTCATGGAGAGAGTGAATCTCCTCTAGGGTCTGGTAGAGGAAATGGGGAGTTACCCCAACAACAGACACTTGAAGAGAGAAAACACCTCAATACAAATAGCAAAGGAGTTCGTCAGTGAACTCAAGGACGAATAATTGTTGAATATAAAAGCAGTCTTGGCTGAAGAGAGGCGAGAAAATGAGCCGAAGAAGAGGCAGAGGAACAATGAAAGCCTAATTGCCATTTGGATCAGTGTGCCAGAGAGAATGAGACAGAGTGGCGAGAGAGATCGGATAAAGAAGCTAATGCAGCAGCAGCAGCAGCCAGAGCTACTCCTGATCGCACAAAGCAAATGATTGGTAGACGGAGTTTTAGGTGCCAAAATTTAGTCTCGCTTCTGCCCGTCAGCCGTATGAGAGAGTACTTGGACGAGATGGACGAGATGTACACCTGTTGTAGAGCCCAGGCAGGACTATGCAATTGTTCTGGATATTTATAAACATCAGCCATCCAGAACAAAATCCAACTGCCATGTATAGGGTCACCCAGATCAATAGAAAAGAGAGCTAATATTCAAAACAAAAATCTATGGTTTATGTTTGCATGTCTAACTCAATATTTACGTTCACAACCACACTAAGTGTTACAATCTCCCTCCCGTGTGTGATAGTATGTTTGTGGGCATAAGCGCTCAAATCCTTACTTGCTTGGGTGTGATAGTGTTTGTATATTTCATCCCCCTTCTACAGCATTCTACTCCACCTCTCTTGTATTTTAGTATACTTGTCTTTGTAGTTATAATGAGTGCAAGCAATCCTAGCTTTTTCGTTGGAGAGTCAGTCTGGGACTTTAAGTCACTAAAT
Organism: Megalonaias nervosa; assembly: GCA_016617855.1. NCBI lineage: Eukaryota > Metazoa > Mollusca > Bivalvia > Unionida > Unionidae > Megalonaias > Megalonaias nervosa. The sequence goes on from JAECUM010006234.1 coordinate 54,386, forward strand.
ACTGTATGTTGGATAGTATGTATGAGGGGTGCTGGATAGTAATCAACAATGTGTGTTGGTCAGCATTCAAGCAGCAGGCCTTTCAACAGTATGCAAAACGTGATAGGTAGTTTTCAAAAAGTGGGTGATGGATAGTACTCAAAGAGCAGGTGTTCGATAATATCTAAAACTTTTAACATTACATTTTCACTGTTCATGTAAAGAAGAATCATAATGTTCAATTCCCATTTTTCCGTATTGACTACTACAATGTAACATTTATTGGTAAAATGGGAACTCTCGTGTTAAAACTTAACATATTTTCCGTTTGTCACAATACTGGCTCCGTTGCATACATACTGCCAAGTGTTAAATTTATATTGTTCCCTAAATTTGAGGTCTACCACGTGTATATAGGAACGTACTGAAACATCATTTCTGGTGATGTGTGCATAGTGAAGATTGTATAGGGTCTGTTGCTAACAAGCAAGGCGATGGGTGCGTTTAGCCGCTGACCAGGGTTCGAATCTCGGTGGAGAACGAATTAAAAATTCTCTGACCTGTATGATAATATTATTTATTTTATTCGTATTTATAAAAATCCTGTTGGTATTAGCATACTCCAGTTGTATATTTATAACTCTCTCTCTCTCTCTCTCTCTCTCTCTCTCTCTCTCTCTCTCTATATATATATATATATATATATATATATATATATATATATATATATATAAACAGTATAGTATAGTACAGTATAGTATAGTATAGGAGGGAAGAATTAGAGCATGTATTAAGCTATAGGCGTTTTACAAATGTAAATCCAGACCTGCAAAAGAAAACTTACGATAAGAGTCAGGACTGGGTCCTATTTTCTGGGATAATCCATATGTTTCTGCAGTATTCCACTCGTTGTAGCTTTCTATCCGAAGGGAGTATTCTATATTTTGAGGCAACTGAGGGCCGTCGTAGTTGTCACCATAGAAAACCACTGCGATTGTTACATTTTTATCTCTCTGATATTCCTCTAACAGGTCATCTTCAGTGCTAAACCCTGTCACTGGAATAAATATGAAATAAATATAAAAATCTACTTGTCCAAAGCCAAGGACAAGCTCAGATTGTCAAGTCTTGTTTTGCCACACGTCACTTTATCAGCGTAAAACAGGGATATGGTCAAAATATTTTTGGTATCTGTTGTTTGAATTGCAAAAGCAGTGAATATTCATTAGTTATTATTATTATTATTATTATTATTATTATTATTATTATTATTATTATTAATTATGAAGATGATGTAGATGATAATAAGAATAAAAATAATAATAATAACAATAACAGGTCTTGATTCTCAATCACCAAACCCCATCCTATCCTCCCTAACCATGTCATGTATGCCCGTCTTGTTAGGTGGAATGGGATGAGTTATGTATGTATGTATGTATGTATGTATGTATGTATGCATGTATGCATGTATGTATGCATGTGTGCGTTACCCGCCATTAACCCCAAGACATACATAAATACATCTATACGCACGCTCGCACACACACGTACGTACGCACACACGCACGCACACACACTCACGCATACATACAGACAGAACGATGTATGAACTCACGCACACACACGTACGTACGTAAGCACTCACGCACGCACGTACGCACGCACACTCACACATACATACAGAGATACATACATACACAATCCTGTCTACAGGAATCACGGTACTAATTCAGTTCCCATAGTAAACCTATGCAAACACCATGATATTAAAAATTCAACAACTTAAAAATTTTTGAGTGCTCATGACCAAACCTATATTTATCAGTATAGATAAAACCTGGAAGTCAGCTTCTGTGCAGAGGAAAAGATATGAGCCGCGGCATTTTCTGGACCTGCATATGTTTGAAACATGTGCTTTCAATTCCGTACCAAAGAGTCAGGTGCTAATTTTAGTAATGAGTGTTCCAAACTCAAGACTGTTAAAGGACTGAAATTCCATCAAGAAAACAATGTCTCTATTTTTTTTTTTCACTTTCAACTAGGATAAGGTCTCAAAAGATTCTTTTTCCTAAAACATAACTTACATTATTAACCAATCCTGGTCAGCCAAACCCGTATATACTCTATTTAATGTTCATTAGTACCGTGTGTCCTATAGAGCGTTTCACGGTTGCAACGGAGTTACTACTGATCGTACCGTTTAAAATTACCTCCCTTTGTTCCAATGCGTATGCCCACAAAAAATTCCAATTCCCGATAGTTCAGAATTTCTCACTGTTTTACGCTTGGTTAGAGAAACATAAAGTCAACAAAATAGTGTCAACATGGGGGAAAATATACTGCTGTACGAAGGGCTGTTCCAATTACTCGGAAAGATTGTTGATGAGAGGACCATTTCACTGCATAGGTTTTCTGCTGAAGGTAAAATTTCGCGTATTTGGAGCAAACGAGTTGAATGTTTAGAAAAGACTTTCGCCTGAAGTCGACATCACGACTATGCAGTGATTATTGTGTGGGATTAGCAGGACCATCAAAGACAGCACCAGTTCCCAACATATTTCCTCAGAAAACTTTCAAGACTTAGACGGCAATTACATCTGTTGCATTCAAACGAAATTTTTAACATTTGGCATTGGCACCGACAATTTAATCTCGAGAGTGGTGTGGAGTACACGTAGGTTAAAAAAAGTCAGGCCCTTATGTTCATTTTCTGGAGAAATGCAAAATAGTTTGCTCTGATTGGCTCTCCTGTTGTACACACCTGTCCCATATTAGCCAACAGAAAAAAAATGTCTGTTCTTCAACCAGAGCAAGACACACACACACCCCTTAAAAATATATATCAGCCCCCACCCCCCTTCGAAAATTAAATGGACAGTGCCTCATTACTATACAATGTGGTAAAACTTTTGTCAGGTGACATACCATTACAAAACAATTGTTATCTTATTGCTTAAATTATGTAGCAAAGATATATTTAATAATTCCGTGTGGGGAATGTTAAAGAAACATTCATATCAATACAATTATGAAGTACTCAATGGACTATGTAGAATATAAAATTAAATGTGTACAAAAATACGTATTGGATTCGATGAAACAAATAGGTTATGTAGTATTGACTTTGCATCTGTGCAAACGTGTGCAAAAAGCACTTTATTCTGCATAAAAATAAAAAATAAAATAATCTTTTTTCATTTATTTTGACAGTATTATTGATAAACACTTAATTACTGTACATCTGAGCAGAAAATGTGAGTCTTGTCACTATAATCAATGAAAGTAATATTTTGAAATTGATTATGGAATCAAGATATACAATAACTCACTATTTTACCTGAAATCAACATAAGGTAACCCAAACATAGCAAATAAGATTTGTTGGACCCCGCTATGTGTGCATTTTGGATATCAAAGTAGCATCAGTCTTTGGGACATAAATATTAAACATGGATGCAGCACAATGTATACAATTGTCATACTCATTGTTCTTCCCCCCATTCACTTTCCGTCTTTTGTTCTTAAAATTATCTTATGTATTGATAGTCAGCTCTCTCTCTCTCTCTCTCTCTCTCTCTCTCTCTTTCTCTCAACATTTAACCTACAGTAATGTTCATGTGGTGATCAATATTTCTTCTTTATATGTAAAGTTCTGTGCAAGTTACAACAATTTTATCTTCTCCAGAAACAAATGTCAACTATATATATATATATATATATATATATATATATATATATATATATATATATATACAGGGTTCGATATCAGAATTTGATTACTTCCTGGCATTGAACAGTCTTAATTACTGAACTGAATTCATTTTTGGGGTAAAGAGGATGGCTTCTTTTAATTCTCCTTGAGAACATTTCTGGTAGAATGCTTTTTCATGAAAAAGGTCTTCAACTTGGGCAACATTCCCACAGTTTCTTATCAAAACAAATCCTCTCCACATTCTGTCCGTGTTCTTTAAGAAATCTCTTCAGCCTTTTCACAGTATACCTGTTTATATCCTCCACTGTCACATTTTCTTGATCTACATCTGCCATCTTTATTGATTGAACTATCCGGAAGTGAGTTGCACCGAGACGCCCTCTGGTGCTTTCAAGGGGGGATAATAACCGTGAAATGGTCTTTATAGTGCTTTTTTAAAAGTAAAAGTTTTTTTTTGAAAACATTATCTTGGCAGATAAACCTTTTCAAATAAACATGATCATATATTAGGGACAAAGTAAAATCTTAGTATAGTTTCTTGATCCTAAATACCTTTGAACCAACCCGTAGACACCTAATTGCAAGGGCATAAGGTATTTATCTTATAGAAGGTTCAAGTTGCATACTGTAACATTGCACACAGCAAGGAAGTATATCTCTATATATAGTTACCCATATAATGTTAGGTAGAGAGCGGAGATAGTAACGAATGTTCTCATTAAATGTGAACAATGGACCAATTAATATTCAGATGCATATAGCCACATCCTTTAAACCGCTGGCGGAAATTCTCCAAACATTTTACACATGTTGCCCATGCCATGGTCATCAGTGAGAGGAGTATGACGGTACCTCCCTCTGGGATCCCCAGGAGAATATCAAACATTAAATACGCATACGTTTCATTTATATAGCGACATTTTTTTAAATATTACTTGACCAATTAAACTTTGCACATGCATTAGGGAGGTGCACAGTTATAAAACGTACGGGCATTTGCCATGTTAGGACGGAAAAGTATTTATTTATTTATTTATTTTACTTGCTTTTTGACTATTTACATGCTTCCCATATTTTCTCACAAAATCCTTTCATTTACTCAAAGTTTTGTTTTCCCGACAACCTAATCTGATGCATTGTTGTTCTCGTTTAGATTAGCTTGATATTCTTACCTGTATATTCCCTGTTTATGGAATTAATAATAGCCTGACACAGGTTTCTCGTCAGGGTAGTGTCCGGCGTAAACACCAATCTTTTATGATTATCATATGGAGGCTGAAAACTAGCATCAGGGTAAGTAGTACTATGTGTAATGTTAGTACGTTCTCCTGCCAGACGAATCAAAACCAACAATGTAGCGAAGAAAAGAGGAAGAAGGATTTCAAACACAGACACACAGACTTTTCTCTTTTGTAAAACAAAATTCTTCCACAGAAGTAAAATGAACTGTCTTCCAAGTGATGCCATGCTATATTATGTTTTAGTCACTAACGCAGAAAGAATCTGAATCAACCTTTCTAATTACTGGTCACGGCCTAGGTGTATTCACTTAGCTCCCATCTCCTCAGCATAATATAGTTATTAATGCATTAAAAGTGTCGATACAACCAGCAACATTGATTGCCTGACATTAAAGTTCACTGTACCACTCACTGTTTAATCTTGAATAAATATGCAGCGTAAGTCCACAGCGCAATGTTATCACGTGTTCCTTGAGTCATATTATACATGGTATCAGATACATTGTATCATGTTCGTTTTTATCCTTGAAAACGAAACTAGAATGTGACTCAGAAAATGAATATCTGTAAATAAATGGAGCATAAACTGTTAGAGGACTGCAAATAGCGATTATTTGAAGCAATATAGCGGCTTCTTGGTCGAAGAACACTACAGATAAATATATTTGTGCAGTTACCAATCAATATTCTTACACAACAAGAGAGGAAAACTGATAAACGACAACTCAGAACCTCGGCATGACCGCCCAAGCCAATTTGTTACATAATGTTTATATAAGTGATTGTTTTCACATAGTAAGTACTAATGGGTTCTTCTTAAGTGGGTCATGAACTGGCACCAGATAGTACTTTACAAAATAATGCCAAGTATTTTATGACATTTGAGATAATTATAGCTCGTTCCGCACAACATCAGGAATGCTAACCCTGTCTGTTTCTCAGCTAATTTTCAAGTCAGCGTCTCAAAATGTAGCTAAAATTACCGAATTTGTTTTGTGCACGAATGATTTAAACATCACTCATATTGCCATACAGCGCAACACCATTCATTCGATACATGCTGAAGAAGACTAGTCTGTGTACATGCAATCCGCCATGTTCGTCCTGAGTTCTGGACGAGTACATTTTTGATAATGCAAAGAACTCAAAGGGAGGAAACTAAATTATCGCCGAAAGCTAGACACTCCTTAATAAACAAATCGACTTTTCCACAAGTAATAGCTGCATCGAAAAATCTGATGTAAACAGACCACCCTGTTGCAGCATGTATTCAATGTGTTACGCTCTATGCTGATTCGAATGGCGTTGAAATACTTCGTTGGCGAAACGAATGAGTTACTTTTAGCTGCATATAATGACACTAACCTGAAAATTCACTGAGCCACAATTGCGGATATCAATCGCGAAGCTGTGCGGAATGAGCTTTAGGTAGGAGGGTTGATGACAGGATTTGCGGGCCCTAGGAAAAATCCTCCAATAGGCCCATATGAATTACAAATTGTGACGGCGGTAGGCCACCTGACCGTTGTGGACCTTCGAAATTTTGTCCTAGGTGTCCTATGCCGTTCACGATCCTGATTGGTAGAATGAGACAACATTTTGGACCACAAAGTTAAAATGAAGCAGGGATGTATCAGTCTTTTTCCATTTCTTTAATCAAAATCAGAATGAACCATAGCAGCAGAGAGGGTGGATTTTTTTCGAGCAAATATATTAAACATGAAAATCATACTAAATAAGGCAAAAAATATAGGGTCAATAAGGCTAAACCAGAACCTCTAACCGAATTGAGATTCTCTCTACGTGGGTTATTTAAACTGTTACTCGTTTGTGACACCTGTGTTTATAAATTTTATGCATGTTCGTTTGTGTACTCCTTCGCGTGATTTTTGTCAGTTCACCCTCTCTGCTGCTGGTCGATTTAAAAATTGTATTTATTTATTATTATGCCTGAATAATCAGATTACCGTAATATTGTTACGGATTTAGAGTTAAAATAATGATTATATGATAACTATAAATGATTTGTGGGCACTTACTCGTTTTTTTGGAATATCTCGACTGTAACAAAATTTCGAATAGTAAAAGTATTAATTATTTCTACAATAAAATGATCGTCGACAAACAAGGAAATCGGTGTTACTTAATTTATCCAAATAAATTTATCGGATTCAGGTGCATCGATATTGAGATTGTGCCTGTCATTGGTGCTAAAATATTTTCAATGATACTACTGATCGTTATGTTAGATTTATATTTGATGAAGAAATACAGCAACGATATTACCTTCTTCGCAAATCTGAAGCAGATATTGAAAAACAACTTGGCAGACCACTCTCCGAAGAAGAGAGAAGTATAAGTATGAGAAATACTGCAATAGATGATGATATTTGCAGAAAAAAAGAGATGAAAGAACAAGAAGAAGAGTAAGAACGAAGAAAAAATTGCGAGAGAATATTTTATTGGCCGTGACGATGTCACGGTATTGATCTACTTGTAAATTTGATTTCTTAATAATCACAGGCCGTAATATCGTTACGGGCAGAAGATAATTTTTTTTTATTACCCTCTCTGCTATAATTAAATCATTGTTATATCAATAATGATTGGTGAAGCTCATTCAGCTAGACTAGCTCGAGAGCGACTAGAAGCAATCAAGAAATATCTACCTGTCCGTGATTCTGTCAGATAACAATTACAGGCGCGTCAGCAAACACAAGAAGAATTTGCAGAAGATGCAGAACAATTATTTAAACCAATTACGGAACCAACAAAGAAAATTGTTTCAGCAACTGAGGCAGCACAAAAAGCTCTTGAAACATTGCCTGCCGATATTGTTGGGCGTCTTCGAGCAACTCGACCACCACCCAGGCAACTTCCTCAACCACCACCTGAAATTCAACCACAACCTGAACCACCAAAAACCAAAACCAAAATAGTAGATAAATTCATACCTGAAGGTATTGCCGCTATCAAAGACCCAAATAAATTAATAAGGATTGCCGCGTATGGATATTATCAAAGAGAAAAATACGTGAAACATGAATATGTTAATACGTTGAAATCTGGCGATTGGGTCAAGGATATATATCGTATCGCTACTGATACTCCGCAGATCAGATCTATGGAAGATGTTAATCAGTTTGATATTTTTAACCAGACAGTGAAAGAGTATCTTGAACAAGAAAAGCAAGCAGGAAAACAAAAAGAAGAAGAAATGAAACAGCAACTTGAAAAAACAAAAGCAGAAAGGAAATTAAGGAAGAAAAAAGCAGTGGAAACAACAGGTGAGAAGGAAGAATTGCAGGATGCCCCGGGTGCCACTGGAAGTGGTATTGGTACAGGTACCAGGGGAAGTGGTCTTATTACTCCATGTCCCGATAATGTCCTTGCTGACGTGGACAGATTAGAAATTGTGATTGGTGGAAAACGAGCTGGTAATAATTCTCCAGAAATCATTAATGAAGCAGCTGCTATTTGTCAACGATTATTTACAGGCGGTATCATGGATATTAACGTGTATCGGTCCCTCATTAATGAAATCGCCGATGATTATCACAGTAATTAAACAGTTAGATATAATTACTATAATAAGATGATCATACATGTTGCTCAAAGTGGACCAACTATGGTCAGGGTGATAAATTCGCGATTACCTACATAAAAAGCATTCTATGGAGATGGACTCGGCGATGTTGTTCAGGGTTTATTGAGAAGGATAGCCCCAAAAGCAATACCGATTGCAAAGCAACTAGGCATGAAAGCTATTGACGTTTTTCGTGAAAAAGGTATTGGTGCTGCTGGTGATGTTGCCAGTAAAGCATTCTCTGCAATCAAGGATAGAATAGCACGATTAGTACGACGAAAACCTCAGCCAGTAAAATTACCCAGCACTGAAGTGATACCTGCAAACGTTAGCAAAATAATAAATCAAGCAGCAAATAAAAAATTAGCGTCACTGGCTGATGAAAAAGAAAAAAATAAAACCGCTAGTCTGGTAGCGGGAAGTGGTTTTCCTGTTAAACGATAACAAATATAATAAGGATGTTCAAACGCATATCTGATATTCGACATGGACGCATCAGTTCTCAAAGATGAATCGGTACGTGATTATCAATACTATTCTTACGACGCACGACAGCCAAATCAGCGTGGACGAATCGAATTACAAGTTCAAGATACAAGTATATATTTCTTACCCTCTGAAGCATTCATCAAAGTAGAAGGTGAAATTCTAAAAGCAGATAATACTGACTATGGAGCTGATATTAGTGTTGGTTTTGTTAATAATGGCATCATGGCGTTGTTCGACAGCGCCACGTACATGATCGACGGAAGAAATATTGAATCGATTCAAAAAGATGTTGACGTTGCCACGACGATAATTGGTCTTGCAAGATACAATGACGATTATTCAAGATCAGCTGGTCCATAAATGATATTTACCAAGGATACTTCTGATCATCCTGAATATAACCAGTATGAAATAGGACGACCAAGAAACTTTGCTAGAAATGCCGACACTGATGTGCAAAGTATGATTATTAATGTCGATCCAGATTTCAACTTAGGATTTAGATCACGTCGAACAATGTTGCAGGGTGGAAGCAGAAGATTTTCTTGCGCGATTCCACTATCACATATTTTTGGATTCTGCAGACACGTTAGAAAAGTTATTTTTGGAGCCAAACATACAATTGTACTCGTACGAAAAGCAACCGACGATGATGCAATATGGCGATCTGCTGGTGATGCTGGTAAAGTAATACTAACAAAACTTTCATTGTGGATGCCAGTAATGACTCCAACGATACCTGAAGAAGATCGGTTACTCGCTTTCATGGGCAGCGGCGGCACGTCGACGCTATCATGGTTAACAACAACCACAGATGCTGTTCAAAGCACAATTAATGGTTTATTTACATGGCAGATAGCATAACAACAGGGTATCTTTGCGCCGCGACATATATTCGTTGCGCTTCAAGATGCTGCACGAGTAAATGACCAAACGCGTAGTATTATGATATTTGACAAACTCGGTGTTTCCGAGGTTTCATTAAGAATAAACGAACATCAAGAACCATCGGAGGATATTTTGTTGAATTTCGAGCAAATTCATGTGGCGCGTGCATATCATCGATTGATGTCGTTTATGGGGCGTGATCAAAATATTGATACTGGTTTACAAATATCACAGCTAGATTTTACAACGATGTACCCGATTTATTATTTTTCGCTGGAACATTTGGATTTGTTTAGACAGTCCGTCGTTGACATACATTTTCGAGTTCGTGTGACGCGAGGAGCTATTGCTAATTACAGAGCAATCGCCGTTATACTCAGTGATAAGACGATGCTACTTGAAGGTGTTGGTGAACGAATGAGAGTTTTTGATGCGCCAGTAGAAAACATGTAAGCTTTAATTTAGAAGTCAGAAATATATCATAAATGTCATATCATCATGTTAGTGTCAGTCTGACTCCTGGTCAGATTAAAAAAACTGCAGTCGGCATCAGCGAAAAAATGTGGAGTAAAAATATCACTAACGCGAAAACAAACCGTAGGTGGTCCAAATAAACTATCGCTGACAGAACGCCAGTTCAAGTATTTTAATGAAGCCAAACAATCACGAAAGGTATACGCGTAAATCTTTCTGCGGGTGCTATCAAAAACATTGCTAAGACAGGTGGTATATTTCCACTTCTTGCAACTATTCCAGGAATAATAGCCGCTGCAGCCCCAACTGTTGCAAAAGCTGCTGCGTTAGGTGCAGTTGGAACAGCTGCTGGAATGGCATTAAAGAAAGCAACAGGGAAAGGATTAAAAACGAAGACGACGACGACAAGGACGGGGTCTGAGACTTCCAGGAACTCAATACGGACGCGGATTAAGAATTCCAGGGACTCGCTGATTTTCCCGTTGTCCAATTTTGATTTACTTGATGCTGCTAAGCAACTAAATATCAAAAATTTCAGAGGTGTTTTTATGCGTGATCAATTACCACACAAACCAAACAACGTTGAAACCGGAATAATCAACCTCGATAAAAACTCCGGCCATGGTACTCATTGGGTTGCTTACGCGATTGATCCACGTGGAATTATTTATTTCGAATCGTACGGACCGGCACCACCAAAAGAATTTTTAAAGTATGTCACCGGTGATTCTTTTACTGGCAACATTCCGATCTGGTATTCAACGTTACCAACACAAACATTAACGGATCCACCAATATGTGGCCGTGAAGCACTAGCAGTACTTGATGCTGTATCAAGATCAGCGAAACCACCTCATAAAGTTGTACATGAATATACTAGTTCTGTTTTAAATAATAGCTAATCATATAATGATAGATATTTACGGAAGATCAGCTAAAACCCGAACAACGTTCTGAACCCAACAAGCATCAGATGAAGATTTACTCAAGCGAGTAACAAGGCAGATCAATGATGAATTAACTGACCTGCTCAATCTTCGCATATTCGAAAAAATATGATCAGCGAATAAAATTTAAGTACGCTACCACTTCTGAATAAACCAAGAAAATATTGTAGTTGACGAAGCGAGATAACTCCGTCAGTAAATCTCTCTGATAGATTAATTAAGCAGTTGTTTCCCTTGTACTGCATACATGACCACACATTTATATTCAGTAGCATATACGTCCAATCCATTAAGCATTGAAGTCTGAGATATCTCCATATTTCATATGATCAAGCACAAAAATCTCAATTCTGGGATTTTATTCTTGGACGTTATCAAGATGATATTGAATTCCGCGATAAAATCACAACAAACCGCGCTATAGTAGATTTTACATAAGCCGTGTGTGTGATATAGTCATTATTGATTTTTTTTCTTTTTGCTTAGACTGTTGCATGCAGATAGAACTGGAACATATCGACCCATCCATCATTGCTAGATAGTTCTGCCTTGATGAAATCAAGGGTTGATAATACAGTATTTTAACCAACTTCAGAAATGTGTAAGATTGTAGATTTCGCGATTTATTCTATATTTTATTCAGAATCCGTTGAGTATATACTAATCACGCAGAGGAACTTCCTGTTAGGTAACTATATGATTATTTTTGAAACATATATTTGGAACTGGAGCACATGGTCCAGTGGTAATGCTTCTGATTCTCGTACTCGAGGTCTAGGGTTCGATTCTCCGTAACGGACATATGTCGGGGGTGGCGATTCGATGCCAATTTGTCTTAATAATTGGGGAAGTTCCCCTGTATACACCTCTTCTCGCCACGTCAAACAAAGTGGTGAGTGTATTTTGCACTGGCCCGGGGTTTGATTTGGTGGAGGTGTACATGAAAAACTGGAACGTTCCCAGCAGCAGAGAGGGTGAACCCTACAACTTTATAGAGACCTTAATTTTGAAAATTAAGGGTTCCTACGAAGGCTGAAAAAAGAAGTTTTTGCCTTAATAATGAAAACTTCTTTAATTGACCAGATTTTTTCACGTGCTGGTCACTACGCGTATGTCATTCACCCTCTCTGCTGCTATAAATTAAACA
>JAECUM010006235.1:0-143878 GCA_016617855.1 Megalonaias nervosa
TGTGTGTGTGTGTGTGTGTGTGCTGTAACTTGTTCCCATAATTGATTGTCATCTGTGAAAGCGGCTGTATTTTGAGTATCATAGTAAAGTTATATTAAGTATGGTTTTACTTTTGCTCTGCAACGTCCACCTTTAGTAAGTCTACTAGGTCCCTAATGTTGTTGTTGTGCTACAACGTCTGTCTCGAAAGAACAGCTACGTTGGTCATTTAACACTGTATAAATGTATCAAAAGAGTTCTTTACTAGAGTACTTTACTACTGACACATTGTCGACTTTTGGAGTCATCAACCTGTCAACAAGACATCCATCGACAACCGAAAATTTTAATTTAAGGAATTTGCAACATTTTTGAATCCTTGGGAATGTATCAAGGATTTCAGAGCGATGTCAGATTTTCCATTCCACTGATTGATTCAAAAGCATTTGTTTCATAAACTGAGTTAATATGTGCTGTTTTAAATCAAAATTTTGTTTCCTTAAAATCTTTCTTTGATTTTGGCAATCAATTTGAATTGATCTGGTAAAGTTGATGAGTTCATTGAATTGTACTGTAAATTTAGATAAACAATGAATGTATGTATTTGTCTACACCAGATCGGTAACTTTCACCCTCTTTATACCAAACGTATTTGATCACCCCACACAACAGATTGACCATTGTTCTCAATATTTTCACCCCACTCTCCAGGTTGGTTGTTTACCCCAACAGTCGATTCCCACACTCCGGGTTGATTGTGTTGATCTCAACATTTTGCTCCCACACTCCAGCTTGATTGTTTATCCCAACAGTATCATCCCACACTCCAGACTGATTGTTTATTTCAATATTTTCATCACTGAATCCAGTCTGCAAATCAGTATATGTGCATCTTTTTATGTTTCAAATAGGCAAGTCAACATTTGTATGTTCTCGAATGTTGTTTTTGTATCACAACTAGCTTTCTCCACATTTTCATCCCACCCAAAAATTTTAAACCAGTACACTTTATCTCTTGATACCGGTATTATTGCTTTTATCTTAATCTCAGTAAATATTTCCGAAACCTCTCTAAATCTGTTGGATTTATCACAATATAGCTTTGACTCATCATATATGTTGTGCCATGAATTTAAGCTTAGTTTCTTCTGTAGTTGGTGAAGTACCACAATTACAATAATTCGTCATCTCAATTTATCTCAATAATCAGGTTTTAGACATCACGTTAGTATAGGAGCATTTCAATAACAAAGAGAGTTTTAAGTTCTTGGACTATCTCACTGAAAATGTAGTAGTAAGGAAAGTGATTCCTTATTAAAGTGTATTAACATGGTGTTTTGTGTTGCTTGATGCCGTAGTGGTTCAGCATTATGGGGTCTGGATATATGGGTGAGGATGGAGTTGTACAGCATTAATAAATGCTATTCCGCGATGATGATGCTTTGTGATTTTTAATACAATAGGACGGACCTTGGTTCTGCAATGAGTAAATTGCTAATGGGAGAGCTTACATTTGAAATCATAAGTAAAGCCTTTATTTATTTACTTATTTTATTTTGGGGGGGGGGGCTGTTTTATCGCGGACACAGACCACGCCATAAACGTCCTTACTATTTCAAGTTCAGTATTGATCTAGAACTTCCATTATGCAACTACTTAAGTATCAAAAACGTCCAATTAAATATTAGAGACGGCATTTTGAGACACACTTTCTTACCTCTAATCTTTGTCTTCGCTACACACTCGAAGAACCCAGTCCTTTTGTATATTTTATAACTAATATCACCGTTGTGTTCCAATTATTCTAACAGCTAACGATGGCGATGACTTGGTTGTATTATTTGTTTGGTTGAGAATAGTTGTAGAGAATTTCATTGTGCACTACATAATATGCATTCTTGACCAATCATTCTAAACCTTTCCTGAGCGTCAGAATGACAGAGATGGTAGGATTCGAACCCACACCCTTTCCATCCCAACCACTGCGCCACTTCAACTCCTTAAACGAAATGAAATAATGATTGCACATTCTAATCTGATAGCATGATTATATATATATATATATATATATATATATATATATATATATATATATATACAATACTTTTTCGGATTTGCAGTTTAATGTATCACAACTCTTCGCAGCTTCCATTTTATCCTTACTTCTCGTAGCATTCCTGCGTCATCTCGCCAAGTCATGAAGGCTTTAGTATGTTGTTATCAGAATCTAACAGAAGTGATCATTAACATGTAAATATTAGGGTCTAACAGAAGTGGTCATTAACATGTAAATATTAGGGATCTAAGCATTTTTTTCAGATGTTAGGCAACACTCCCAGTGCGATGAATGCGTAATCCAAATACAGTGTACGTTCTCTTCTAAAATAATGTCTAGCCATAAATGACTCCTCAATACTTGGCAGACCCAACACTCTGTTTATGGGAAAAAGCATAACGCTATAAACACTCCATCTCTAGCATTGGTCTAGGTCCATCTCTGAGTAAATTGAGGTTCTAAGTTAATTTGTCATTTCAGTTCAAACAGTCTGTCTGCCAATTTGCTTTCCCATCAATACAATTGAATATGCCCTTCATATCCTCTCTTCTTTATACCAGTGAATTTGTTCAATCTATTTATGACCTTCTGACTGCCTAGGATTGAATTAATTTCAACCACAAAAATTTTTTTAAATATAAATTATTATAGTAATATTCATTCAAATATACATTAATGTGCATTATATTATTATTATTATTATTATTGTTATTATTATTATTATTATTATTATTATTATTATTATTCATTGCCTTCATGAAGCAGATGGAATATTTCAAAAGAAGGAATGATTTCCATGAGTTTTATAGAAATCGAATGGGACTCGGGTCTCACGAAAGACAATGTGATTGAAACGGCTGTGTGCCTGAAAGTGACAATTCCGGAAGAGAAAAGGGTTAAAATACTTCATTTAATCTGAGTATTTCATGGAGCATATAACGGCTGGGGATAATCAAGTTAAGTAGAATTCGTTGTTATGAAAGTCCGTTTATTTGGCAAGAGTGTCTATGATGCTAAATCTATTATTTAAATTGTTACCTCAGTCTCAGAGGAAATCTTTGTAGAGAAGATTCATCTGTCACACTTTGTACATTTTAGCCATAATGAGAAATCGCTGATCTGGAATTTGTATGAAAAACACAGCGTAGATTTTTAAAAATCACCAAAACAATTGTACTTGAGGATTTTAAGGTTCTATGGCAATCTCTGTGTGTCTGTCTGTCTATCTATCTGTTCCTCTGTCTCTCTCCTTTAAATGTGGAGCCAAAACCTATACATTTCATACCTCTCACAAGACCATTGCCTGAAAATGCGTAGCTATATTCCCTTTTTACTTCACATCACTAAAACCGCTACATTTACTTTTGACAAGCTAAGAATAAATTCATAATTTGAAGGGATTTTTTTTTTATTTAACTAAAAATTATAAAAATAATGTGTCATAGATCATAATTAAATTTAAAGTGATTTTTAAAGTAATACAATTATATTTAGTTTAATTTGGAAAATTTCTATGCAAGGAAAATGAGGTGGTGCTATACTTTTTATCAACAGTACACGGAGTCCGGCCTTTATATGGCCATTGATAGTCAATATGGCAGTACACGGAGTCCGGCCTTTATATAGCTAGTGATAGTATATATGGCAGTACACGGAGTCAGGCCTTTATATGGCTAGTGATAGTATATATGGCAGTACACGCAGTCCGGCCTTTATATGGCTAGTGATAGTATATATGGCAGTACACGCAGTCCAGCCTTTGTATGGCTAGTGATAGTATACATGGCAGTACACGGAGTCCGGCCTTTATATGGCTAGTAATAGTATATATGGCAGATACAATAGATGTTGCTATAACTTCTTACAAAACAATACACAGCCTGGCCCCTACATAGATTGTAATAAAATACATAAAACAAGGAAAGCTGCAAACAAAGAACTCCGTATCTATCTATCTATCTATCTATCTATCTATCTATCTATCGAAAGTTCACTCGATGGATGGATGGATGGATGGATTTTTGTATTTATACTATATTATGGTACAGTCTTATCATAAAACGCAGTGCATGTGCTATTTTTAGAACTAATATCGTCAGGTAATAGTCTTTGTCATCAATCACTAGACGTACTGGTGGTTTAAGGTATTGAACCCTTGTCATTGTCATGAATCAGTTGACGTTCTGGTGGGTTAAGGCATTGGATCCTGTCAAATGTCACAGCACAACCCTTCATAAATGTGAATTTATGGGGGGTGGGGGGTGTTATTGAATACTTGTTGATATATGGCGTCCAGATTAACTATATATTCGGTCTTGTACTCAGTCAGCATGTAAAGAGAAAATAAAGTGTCCAAAATCCGAAGCATACATGTAAATGTTAGACAAACACTTTTGTGTGAAAAATAAAGACAGTTTATTCTTGTTTTCGGAAACTCTCTCTATCTCACAGCGGTAAGCATTTGTTAGATCAGTTCGTAACCTCTCTACGTGATTTCACCCATTGTATGAATAAACACTCGAGACTATTTCTGTGTGAAACCAGACTAAGCCTCGATACTGTAGTATTGTATTGTACATACACTTCAATTGGTGGGTCTCCTGTTATGCTACATTTGATGCGATAAAGAAGAATCCTAGTAATTTTCAGTATCTATGGAAAAACCAACAAACTGCAAAATGCAAAAACCTCTTGCTTGTTTCATTCACGATTAAGTGAATAAGACTGCCCAAATTGGAGATAATCAGGATCTCACACTACATTCCTCGGCTCCCGTTTCCAAAAGCTTATCGAATTACCTGTATATGTCTTAGTATGATTCCAATGCTTGTTATAATTAGCACTGCTGCTTAAAGGTGAAAGTTAATGGAGCTGTTTTGGTTCCGGCATGGAAAAAATAGATTAACGTTCGCCATGTTAGCAGAGGTGAAGGGGCGGGTAAGGTGCAAAACGTGCACAAAGACTCGGAGGCTATAGCCCAGAATATGACATGTAAAGAGTGAAATGATAATGATTACAGACAATTTACATTATTCAAACAGAGAAAATCCGAAATTAAATTGCAAGTAATCACAAATTCTGATAACCTGGGACAGAATCATTTTTTTAAAACAAGTAATGTAAAATGATGAAGAAGCAAACAAATTACCAATGCACTGAACATACGCACAGACGGACGTAAGCAAAGAAACCGACAAATGACTTACAAATATGAAAATGAATTAAACTTAGTGATCACAGTTGTCTTTCAGTGATGAATTAAATGTAATCGAATGCAGGTGATATATGCAAGCGACATGATTAAATAACTTTCGTTGTATTAGTAAAATTAGAGTAACAATTTGGTAACGTATTTGTTATATTGATTTTACAAATATTGACGATGATTAAGATTTCATATTAAGAAGCAAAGACTCTTGGAACAATTATGAAGACAGAAAAGAAACGGAAGTACCTTACCCAATCTGTCAATCTATATTTTCCGATTTTACGCTTAACCCAAAGATAAGATTAGGTTTCTAACTTTTTAGAAAGATGAATTCTCCAAGAATTACACACCGACTTCAACATCTCTCTCTCTCTCTCTCTCTCTCTCTCTCTCTCTCTCTCTCTCTCTCTCAGACAAAAAGAACACTTTTTCGGATAATATTAATTTTCGGATCACCAGACCTTTCATTATTCGTTTCTAATAAATGTTATTTCTGATAAAACTTTGCTAATCTGCCCCCAGCACAAAATAGAAATAAAATTTACATATTTTTTTATACTGTGTTTCATCTGATCTTTTTTATTGTATAACTTTTCTTTGTACATTTCCCCTAACATTCAAACATGTAAATAGTTCAGCTTGTCTCTCTGTTTATTCAGTTGTGTCTTGTTGTCTTCTCCCCTGTAGACTGACTTGATTAGCAGTTTCTAAAAACTACTTATTTTCACATCTTCTCACGACCTCCCAGTCATCCTACGTTATGCATTGTAAACTGATAAACATAGGTAAATTGGTGTGACATATACTTTTACATTTGAATAGGGGTAGTAGGTGTTACCTATCATAAGGTAGGTAATTTATTGAAAGATTTTATTAGTGTAGATTTCATTTCAAGAGGCGTTTTATTAGGCAATTAACTCATTACAGCTTTGACTTCAATGACAATTGAGATTTTTAAAGATTTGGATCATGCAAAGCAAGACCGCATATACTACCAACATCCGTTTTTAAGCTTTATTTCAAATAATTCGAAAATTTATCGAGGTGGAATCTGAAAACGTTAGACTTGGTAAACAATGTTTACTTCTACAGGAACGAGACTCAGGCCTGTATATTAAAGACATGGGTTGCATTAATCATGTGTGTACATAATTTTCGTTTGAATTGCGTCTCCTTGTATTTATTAAATATAAACTTCTTGGAATTTATTTTGTTACTCAAACTCTTGCAAAATAAGCCATAGACAATTTTAGAAACGTTTCAAATTTCGATGCAAGTGCCATTTAGGTTGAATGTCTTTTATTCTGATACATGGTAGATGCTTGTGAAATATTTTTCCCATGTGCAGCTTGTCTCTAAATCTTTCCTATAAATTTTAGTCAATGGAGTTTAAAATGAAATAATTAAATCCAATGTGTGAGTTATACCATACAGGGTCTAAGTGCTGACTCAGAGAAAAATGAACTTCATTGTAATTAGGATTGAAATCTACAAGAACCTCAGAATTATTATTATCATTATATGTTTATCTCATCAATATAATTTAAAATGATTTTACTATTACGGATTATTTAAACGCAAAAATGATTGTTCTTGATTCCAAGGAACAAACACAAATAAGTTTATTTTACAAGGCCTTTTGCCAAAGCTAGTTACAAGATTTGAAGTTCTGCTTGATACTAACTTAAGCATATAAAACTTTGCGTAAAACAACTTTGCTTTCCAGAGAGAAAAGTTCGGAAAATTGCACTGAATTTAGTGAGAGAATAATGGATAACAGGAATTAAATCATTAATGGAATAAATAAATAATAGATGAACAGAAGGTCTGAGAGGCGGTTGAATGGAAGGATTGTTTATTGAATGGATAGATAGAAAGTTTGAAACAAAAATAAATCCAATGATAGGTAGATAGGTGGAGAGATATTTGGATATTGCACCATGAATGACAGGTAGAACATATACAAGGTAGGTGGTACATATTAGAGTTTCTAAATAGGCCCGAACACCACAGGAGTTGATAAACTCAGTAGGTGTTGTTCCTTATCATGTTTTGATCTCTGAAAACGATTTAGATAAGGGCTCTCACCGACCGTGGCAATTGCTTGAAGGAATAAGGAGAGCTTCTTTTAAACCCGCTCATCGAGAAGTTAAACACTTCTGAATTATCCTGAGTATTTTTTTAATGAACGATAGTACTATTTAGAGCTATTTAAGATCCGCAACGTGTGGAGCAGAGCCAGACATTATTAACGTTTGTTTGTGGCGTAAGCGACGCCAAATCAGTCTCGTCCCACAGAGAATAACAATGGCGTACTCTAGCGGAGTGAAGTATAGACAACTTGTGACATAATTAAACAGCAATGATTTTGTTTGTCACTTGGTTCATTCTCATCACTTCTAGGACAGGTCAGGTAGCTCAACAAATGACCTTGCCTTCTCAATGGGGAGAAATGTAAAATATTTAAATTTCAGGCGTAAAGCTTTTGTGGTATCCACCCTAATTAAAATTTGCTTTGTCATTAAGGAGAATGCTTCAAACAACTTGTAAACCAGCACTGTCTTGATAATCCGGATTATTAAAGCACTTGTAATTAAAGTTCTTCAATTACTATCATTATAAATTTGTACATCAGTCAAATGGATGGATGATGACATGCCACAGAGGTTTAAAGAATAAATCGGAAAAGCCTTTAAAACCCATGTACCAAAGAAACGTTACTTGTGTCAGCTTCTACTAATAAGTGAATCGCAAGGCATGGCACAGACGGATACTCAATAATCATCCGTACAGACATACCTTAACTTATAAATTCAAACAGCCTCCTTCAAAACATGTTTTATGCTCATACAATTTTGAAACAGAAGGACGTCTTCAACCGTCTGCATTACAGGTTCTCTCATTCCTTAATTTATCATTTCCTTCATTGCGATATTCATAATATGATAGAAAGTACAATAAAGACATCGTTATACGGTTAGGCAAATATACATTACAAAGACAAACAAAGAAAGCCAAGTCTTTCAAATTAGCCAACAATATGACACGTTTGTGTACATAAACAATCGTGAGGATTAGACACATGTTAAATCCATGGACATACAATGAAACAAATGAAACAATAGCATCTTTGTGCTGAAAAGGTGACACGCAACAACAGCGAAATTGTAATCATCATAAAGTGGCATTTACTAGCAATGTGCATGTCAAACTTAAAGTATTTGCAGAACGATAATGTTTTCTCTTACATTGTTGAAACCGTGAGTACCTAAATTTAAAATTAAATATTGCTGCATATAAAATTAAATGTACTTTTATTTCAAGCAATACTTTGCATAACCATGTAGATAAAACAATAACGGGTGATCTAACATTGGTGAAAATACAATTAAATCAGAAGCTTACATCATATGATTCTGCTACTGTAAACTCAAATTTAAGAATAAATAAAACAGATATTGTCTTAGATTTGAATGAAAACGTATACTGTTTTCTGTAAATTAGAAACATGCGCTAACTGCAGATTCAATGAAATGCTGCTAATACATTCATAAATCCATGAGAATTGTACATGATCATCAGAACCCGCTCCTCTATGAATTGGTCAACAAATAAATGGTCAACGAAATCATCGTCTGATATCAAATGTACTTGAACAGCAAGTTTGTCGATGATATGTGTACAAAACTGGTCTCCAGTATCTTATGTGACACTAAATGACATAAGAATGTCTAATACGTTATCAGTTTACTCACCCTGACAGTAGGGGCAAATTGTAATGAGTTCCCCTGTATCTTCAATCGGCCGTTTTTCTTAAGTATTCCCGTATCAAGCAGAGGATGGTTCCATAACGAATAGGGATTACCCGGTAGCATAATCATCAGCATCACAGCTACATAAAAGCCGAAGCTGAGTATGAAGTTTACATATCAGCCATAAGTCATAGTAACCGAGTGGTAGTTACTTTAACAAGTACGCTATCGTTGTGGTGACTAATTAGGGTAATCAGCTGTTCTACAGGGACACATAAAGGGCATAATTGTTTCATCTAGTGCCCATAGTAAGTGCCAGGGCACGTTAAGATTTATCAGGCGGCACCGATACCAGTCTCTGGAAAACCAGAGTACGGGCCATAGTGGGAAGATTTACTACCAAAACTGTAAATTGTAGTTTATACACGCCGCTTTCACGTCGTATTAGTATTGGCTGTAAATAGGGAAAGGTATTTGTATCATTTTGATTTGAACATGACGCACATGACGAGTGGCTTCTAACGCCACTGGATTGAAACTGCAGAAAAAGAGCCGAGGATAGAGATTTTGCCATAGAATTTGCTGTGATTAATGAACCTTAAGATTAAACTTTTGGGATGGCGAGTGGTGGTTAGGCTAAGAAGGGTTCACAAACGCCCAAAACCAAGTGCCAACGAGAATGTAATTAAACTTTTGTCTGGATTAGGATAGAAGATCACAGAGAGTCTGGGTAAGACCAATGATGAGAAATTGGAGATGGTGCCTGGCGACGTTCGCCATGTTAGTATTGCAGAAGTAGTAACTAGTACATTCCATGCTGGTGCATGGGTACAAGACAAGATGTTGTGCACCAGTGCTCATTTGCAAAAAGTTTTGTGCGTCAGGCAAACTGCTTTGTCCTACAATGTCTTAGCGCCGTGCAACATTGGTCTGCAACAGTTTAATTTTAATATTGAGAAAGATAGTAAAATTTGCTGGTAAAAAATATGGCGCTTAAAGCTATTTATGATAGTTTCCGTGTCAAAATTTGCGCAAGTAGAACAATTAAGTCCATCGAGCGCACCAATGAATTTTGCCTGGATGATACTAGAATAAGTAATAAAGATAATGATATAACTTGTCCGTGTTTCCAAAGAACAAGAAATAACCAAATATAATTTGTCAAATAAAACGAGTCAAACAAGAACATGTCATCAATCCAACAACATTTGATACGACTGGTTCTGGCTACATTACAGTGACGGTTCGAGACCTGCGCTCGCCTTAATAGTTGGACCACGGAACAAATGCACGTATATCACTGTTTCCCTTCTTGGAAAAACATAAGGCGTCCTCAGAGTCCTGAAAGACTCTGTGGGCGAGAAATAAGTTCGTCTTTCAAGGGTGCTCGAGAAACGATTTTCACCTCGCAGCAAAATATAATTCCATACATCGCAACTGAATGAGAGAACAGAAAAAAGGCAAACGAATAACTTTCAGAGCATTTCATGAAGTAAGAGAAGACTTGATCACGTGGCCTATCTGACAGTAACCTAAGCTCCGGCTAAAAGGCAGCTTATTGTTACACTTCGCATTCATTAGGCATGGATAGAACATTTTTAAATCATGATATAGAAAAGGACGTAGGATTGTATGAATTTGTTGGCGCAGAAACGTTGTTGATGTAGGTTTAACACCATTTTATCAGCATATGATAGGCTATACTTGGCGGCCAGTTTAACTGGTGGAAGAGAACCCGTGAAAAGCCCGAGACACGATAAACTACTGGATATATATATGTGTGTGTGTGCAGAAAGAAACGCGAAGTCTGTATAACATGTCTTTTTGGACAGAAATGTCTGCTAGGATCGTGTGACGCCAGATCAGAAGGGAACCAATTAAACGGTGATCGGGTCGAAACAAATCAAACAGAGCCGAGAAAGGTACAGAGCGTGGAAAGTGGGGAGTTCATAAAATAAATTTTCCTGTTCTTACTTTTTAACCAGTAAAAAACATTTCAATGGGAAACCTTCACTGTAAATACGTCGTCTGCTAAATTAATGCATCGTCCCAAAAGTCTTATTAATTGATGATTTATTTGTAGATTAATCCACTTAATTGAAATGTTATTTTTTGAATTTGTTTGTTTTGATATTAGTACACATTTCTCGGTGGTCTTATATCTTCTGTCAACATCATGTATTAAGAATGAGATAGTCCTGTCAATAGTAGATTAATTGAATAACGTGACATTTAATGTGTTACTGGATTTATACAAAGGTTAAAGCCATGCACCTAATTTTGGCCATTCTGACTGGTTTAAGAGATCGTAGATTTAGAGTAAATATAGAAAAGTAAAAAAACTCCACCTCTTCGTAGAATTTGATCAACATTTTAAAAATGTGAAGAATGGGAACCGTGGAAAATACTTATCCTTTTGATAGTCCATATGATTCTTTTACAATGAATTATATTTTCCATATCTTTCTAAATTCAGAATTCTTTTCAATAAACTTGCATGCCGAATGGTATCGAGTGTTTTTCTATTACTGCGGATATACACCCGACTCCTTAGTTCCAGGTTGGTAAATATGGCTTCATGAATACTGACTAATATTGTAATACAACTGCAATTTATTTGCTGGTTTCCACGTTGTTTTTGGTTTTGAAACATAATTGCAATATTCTGTAAGTTAGAAGGAACAAACATTTGGGTTCAAATGGATTTCAACGTATATATGTCTTTTATAAAGCTCATAATAAGTAGCCGTGAATGTCTGGAAACCTTTTAGGTGAAAAAGCACGTCGGTTGAGGTCCAGCGACATGTCAAATAGACAGAACGAGCAAAATGGTATTTTAATGTTTTGTTATGACTTTGATTTGAAAATGCATATCGTTGGTCGGGGCTTACCTTTTATAGACATTAAACAGCTAGGCCCGGCCCTAGGGCAAGGCGAACGAGGCAACCGCCTTGGGCCTCGCGCTTCTGCGCAATGCAATTAATTGACTTGGAGCCCCGCTCTCATCGCTTGCTGCCTTGAGCCCCGCATGCTACCTTGGGTACCGAACATCCTAGGGCCGGGCCTGTAAACAACATGTCGCTCTAGGAGTCGCGCCAGAATCTGGTTAATTGAAACAAAAATTTTGATCAGCTAAGAGCAAAGAAGACTAAATTCGACACGGTCAGCCACGAGAGACCACCTCGCGTCAGAAATATATCTTAAGGCATTGCCATTTACATGACTGTTTTAAAGCGAAAACATCAGCGACATCCGTAATTGTTGAAAGACAGGGTAGGAATATTCATGGAAGAAACTTTGATATTCATCAACGACTCGGAATATCTGCCAAAGACTCCAAAATGTCTTTCTTGACCCAACGTTAGTGACAATATTTATTTCTTTATATTAATGTTTTGAGCTGGAGGCGGTGGGTGCATGTGCGTGACAATAACGAATTCTATTTTCAATTTAAAATGTATCAACAAATAGCCAGGAATTCAATTTTAATGCAATTCTTGCACTGTCACCCAATAACTAATTAAATTCCACCTAGTTTCTAGTTTCCCTCCCAACATTTATTCTCTGTCATTTACCTTTGTTCCGTCACACACGCGTATAGCTGAAGGTGTTCCCTATGATGCACATGCAGCTACTGATCAATTTAGAAAACGTTAATTTGTCTATTGATGGGCATTACATTTATTGACAGATTTAAAGAACCAATAAAATTGTGAGATAATATTCAGAAATTTTCAAATATCCCTGGTGTGTACCATATCTATGAGCACAAAACACTGAAAGACAATGCTAGAGACAATTGTCATATAACGGTTAAATACAGAAGCCTTTCACATAAGTATTCCAATTTCAATTTTGGACACCCAAAATATCATCCACGGTTCATAAATAAATATCCGGTTATGACAGCCACAGATTTAACAAGACTCAAAACACTCAGAAATAATGATCATAATGATGAGTTACAAATAAAACCGACTAAAAATTAGAAATATATATGATTTAGCAAGGATGTCATACCTGATAGATTCGTGTAGAATGGGAAGGAAATAAGTGTAAATTCTTATGTCAGATTGTTAAATAGTTATTGTCTCTTGGAACATCCAAGGTGAACATCAGTTGAGCAAAACGTTTAGCAGAGTTTCTCTTGACGTAGATTTCTCAGATAGAGAAATGCAGATGAGAAAAGTGTGGTCCAATGAGATTGACTACATTTCAAATTAAGTTGAAATATTGTCCAAAACTATGGACAATAAAGCGTGTTCGCAATTAATCGATGACATACCTGCTTAGGACATATCCGACGATAGATTTTTTAATCAAATTTATGCCTTGGCATAGCAAGAATAAAGTCACGACAAAAGTGATTATGATGGTCGACACTTCTACGTTAAGTGAGTATTGTATGCACAGTTAAAATTACTTGAACCACATCTCTCACTAGCACACTTAAGTTTCAGTTCTGTTTCAATGCATCTACAATTTTTCCTTTTATTTCGTCTGAATTAGTATGGTTCTCAACAAATGAAGTTTCCATTCCTTCTATGTCTTTGATAATGAAGACGACTAAACAAAGTGTATTTGTAACATGATATATAACTCCAACAAGTTGTCTCACTTGTACTATATCACTAAAACCTTTAAAGTAAACACTTTCTATCGTAGTAGTTGTTGCACGGACAAGTTGGAGAGACGATAACGATATGATCGAAAAAGTCTTTGTAATCAGCATCTATCACATCTAGTGTTTTTCAGCAATTAGCCACCAGAAAAATATATCAGATATGTGCCCGTCCGTAATGGCGGTGTTATGTACAGATGCCGAAACAAACCTATTTCAGCGGATTATATATATATATATATATATATATATATAACCATATATATATATATATATATATATATATATATATATATATATATATATATATATATATATATGTTACATTCGGGTTCAAAGGACACACAAACACCAAGTAAGGGTCCTACAACTTTTATGTAAAATAAAGCTAAAACCAAAACCAGTGTTGCTTACAGTACCAAGCCCAACTATAAAACTGCCTGCTCTCCCACTCTGTTCTTGTTTTAGTAAGGGTGAGAGATAAGAGATTTTAATTAATTTAACATTTGTGCCTTATTCCAGGGGCACAAACTGGTCCAGGCTCAGTTAGCCATGGAAAGATAAACAAACAGGACCGAACCTGTTGACAGTCTCTGATATCAAATATCCAGAATGTTGGAATTAATGTTCTGGCCAACTGTCACTACTAACAGCTAGAATTTGATACAGGCACTGAGAGTGAAATCATACTGATAACAATATATATATATATATATATATATATATATATCTATATATATATATATATATATATATATATATATATATATATAAGCATATAGCATATTTTCTGTTCTGTACGTGGGCTAATTTAAGACCGCTCCTGTTCCAAGTAAAGTCAGGAGCAATGATCACGATCGTATTTTTGCATACTTTTGTTGTTCATCAAAAAGTATTCATTGGCGTCTGACAACTGTCTTAGTTTGAAAACCTTGGAGTAAACAATGCCTGCCAGACCTTCTATCTTCACCGATCTTTTTTTATTTGTCATTGCTAATCTCAACAATTTCGTCCCACTTTTTACACAGAAAACACCTATTAAACTCATCCAGGGAAAAGAACGTACACTCGATCGTATAGATTGTATTGACTGCTTCTGTCTTCAATAATATACTTGGATAAAAAGCAAATCCATTACTGTCCGTATTTTTAACAGATTGTATAACTTATTCAGAGATAGTATTATCGTAAAGGAAGCAGACGTTTTCCAGTTCATTGTCTTGGTTTCTGAATTCTATCACATCAACTGACTTGGCAAGTGTAATGTTAGATCTAAGATTCTGAGGAAGAACACAGGATACTGTGGACAATGAACTGTCTGTGTCTGGAAATTAAATGGTGTTCTCGACTTCTTTCCATGCTTCACAAACTACATCAGTACCAGTATTTTGATCATTTTCTGTTCACTTCTCAGCTTACCATTCATGATTTCGAATTCAGCCATGTTTGTTCTAAATGATGCAAGTAAGCACAAATCTTTGTATATCGTAAGTAGGTTATACACATTCAATTTGAACCCTTGATTTCTCAATATTTCATTCCAGTAGTCAAGCATTTTCAATATTTCATTCCAGGATTCAAGCGGTTTAAATATTTCGTTCAAGTAGTCAGTCAATCGTTTTCAATCTGTTTTCATTCCAGTAGTCAAGCGTTTTAAATCTGTTTTCATTCCAGTAGTCAAGTGTTTTCAATCTGTTTTCATTCCAGTAGTCAAGCGTTTTCAATCTGTTTTCATTTAATACTCTAGTGAGTGCTTTTAATCTTAATATGAATCAAATACTTTGAACAGAACGTTCCTTCCTGTAAATGTTCGAATGTACTCTATTTCTCATCCAGTTATAATTATTTATAATAATAATAATAATAATAATAATAATAATAAAGACTGTTGAAAAACAACAAGACGTCACCATTTCTATTTCCAACTGATTCCAGGCACTTGCTGTGGGAACGAGTTAAACGTACCTTCACGTCAACCTGTGATGAGATGCTGGGGTTTAGAAGACGTAGGATCAAGAGCTGGTTGTCAGAAGATATAAGCAATAAGATTAAAGACAGGCAAGAAATTAAGAAGAGACTTAGACAGGAGTAATACAAGAAAAATATAAGGAAGTCAAGAAGTGCGCTACGAAAGATAAGCGGGATCTTGCCGGGAAACTTGCCACAGATGTAGACAAAGCAGCGAAAGTAAATGACATGAGGACCCTCGGCAACATCACGCGGCAACTGTCATGGAGGACAACGATCACAAACACGCATGTACGTGGAAAGGATGGGAATATGATGACCAAAATCGGCAGATAAGCTAAATAGGTGGAAGGAACATTTCAACGGCTTACTCAGTGGCACACGTGTTAACATCTCGCCCATTATAGACGTGGGAGAGGATCTGGACATCAGCATAGGACACATTGTCTAGGAAGATGTCATACAGCGATTCAGGAAAATTAAGAGCGGTAAAGCCCTTGGCTCTGACAACATCCTACAAGAAGCCTCAAAAGTAGGTGCCACATTTACACATTTGAAAAGATGCATAATTTCACCAGCATTTATTTTGATACAATCCAGATTCTCAGAGGTGTAGTGGGTCTGATGCTGCGCAATAAAACAAAAGAAGCTTAACTGAGTGGGAACTAGTCAGTGAGAGGATTGTGACCACCAGCTTCCATACAAAATTCCTAACCATCGTGCAGTGCTACTTCAAGGAATTTAGCATACCGGAAAGCCAAGGGTGATTGTTATAAGCAACTGCAGAGAGTGTTTGACAGAGTATACGTGTGATGGGCGAGACGAATTCAAACGTGGGTAGCGAAAACATGGAACGGAACACATCATGGATGAAGAGGGCCTAAGAGTGATGAACGACAAACGAGAGCTCCTTGCTTGCTTTGTGGGGTGAAAAACCTTATGATTGGCGGGACATTTGTGCAAGTCCTTGGATCCACAGGGGTACATGGAAATCTCCAGATTCAGAAACATATAATATGTTCTATCACCTTGCTATCTCCTGCAGATGGAGGAGGACTTTGATGAAAATTAGAACCTGTGGAGGAGATGTTATTTCAGACCATGCGCTGGTGAAAACTGAAGAACAGAATCAACAACAGCATAAAGAAGACCGAAGTGGAGAAACACAATATGACACCCATGACTCAAGACTGTTGAAGAAAAACAAGAGTTCACCATTTCGATCTCCAACTGATTCTAGACACCTGCTAAACTTGCTGAAAATAAGTGGGGACGAGTTAAATGTTCGTTCACATCAACCTGTGAGTGTATACTGTGATTCAGATGGCGTAGGCTCAAGAGCTGGTTGTCAGAAGATATAAGCAAAAAGATTGAAGACAGGCAAGAAGTTAAAGATATTTGCGCAGGCGAGGAACAGAGCACAGAAAAGGTGTCTTCAGGTGTAATACAATACAAAAACCAAGGAAGTCAAGAAAAGCGCTAAGAAATATAAGCGGGAACTTTCCGATAAACTTGTAACAGATGCAGACAAAGCTGCGAAAATAATACATGAGGACCCTCTACAGCTCCACGCGGCAACTGTCAGGGGGAGGACAACGATCTCAAACATGCCTGTACGCGGAAAGTATGGGAATATCCTGAGCAAACCCGGTAGAACAAATCGACATGTGGAAGCAACATTTAACAGCTTGCTCTGGGGACACCTGTGAACATCCTACACAACACAGACGTGGAAAAGGATCTGGACCTCAACATAGGACCCATTACCCAGGAAGAGAACTTATAGGCAATCAGGAAAATCAAGAGTGGTAAAGCTCTTGGTCCTTACAATATTCCACCAGAAGCATTAAAAGTAGATGCCACATTTAAAGGTGACACATTGACTGACCTTCTACATAAAATATGGAACAAAGGAAAGGTGCGGCAGGAGTGGAGAAAGGGCGACATTTTCAAGATTCCGAATCAAAGAGAGCTGAGTGAGTGCCAGATCTGGAAAGTTAGTCAACTTCTATCCCTATCGAGCAAGATTCTCACAAGGCCGATTCTGGAAAGGACCTGGTCCGCAGCACATTCAAGGTTGAGAGAAGAAACAACAGGTTCACGGGCTGGGAGGTCATGCACAGATAAAATAGCGTACGTATTATCAAAGAACTGTCCCTTGTATGACGGAGACTACTGTATGTAAATGTTGCAGACTTCAAGACAACATTTGATATGGTGGATATAAGCACCATCTGGAAAATCTTGAGAGACTATCACGGAATAAGGCTAGAAAATAACTTGGTAGTGCCTAAGAACAATTCTGTGCAATTGATTTCCTTGACGCGTACAGCGTTACCCAGAGTAGTTTCTTTCCTTTTTTTTTCTAATGGTGATTGAGAAATACATGCATCTCGTAGTAGGTCGCTCGCAGCGACATGCCCCTATATAATGGTACGCACGGGTGCTTTTACCCTGGTTCTTGCACGTTTTTATAGGTATTTATAGGAGGCACATTGCATTGTGTTTATGAGTCTTACGTATATTGAATTGTCAGTGCGTGAGGTAAATCATTATTAGGGTCTAAGTGTTTATTCTTTGTCGTATAGTTTTACCTTCATTCCGTAAACTCGTTTTCATTCGCATACATTGTGTTCGGTGTTTTCACTCGATCCAAAGTCCGTTCGGTTTCAGTCCTGTTACAGATACCAAAGCATCCCAGAAAAGATAGTCAGGATTTATCCTGTGCCTCTGTAAAAACACGACCTGTCATGTCATACACAAGACACACTTGTCTCCTTCATTCTGTAAAACAAACTGCGTCAGGCAAGGATGCTTACTTTTACCAATACTATCCTCACAAGTGATAGACTGGATGATGAATATGTCAATGAACAAACCACGAGAAATACAGTGGACCTTTATAAATGATACTGAACTGGTGTCGCACACACATACACATATAAGCATTACCTACATTAGGAGGACCTTGTAAATCAACATACATTAGGAGGTACACACACACACACACACACACACACACACACACACACACACACACTCTCTCTCTCTCTCTCTCTCTCTCTCTCTCTCTCTCTCTCTCTCCAGCACATGCAATTAAAGCCTTCAGATCGCAGACCGAAGTACCAGCCTGAAGTTCAATTCCGAAAAGACAAAATGCTTGCGAGTCAGTACAAACCAGGATGCATCTATTCTCTCACAGAGACAAGCCATTGAGAATGTGGACAAGTTCGCATACCTAGGCAGCATTGTGAGCCCGTCAGGAGGAACAATGAGGACGTCAAGTGCCTGACTATGGGGCAAAAACATGGAGACAAACAAACAACTTGGAATATACGCTACAGGTCTTCATCGATACTTGTCTCCGACAGATCCTGCGCATCAGATTGCCAGACCAAATCCCAAACCATGATTTATGGATGAGAATGCAACAGAAACCTATATCCCACACTATTAAAGAACACAAGTGGAAGTGGATTGGGCATAGTCAACGGAGATACCACTCCAGTATTGCTTGACATACCCTGCAATAGAACCCTCAAGGCATATGCAGAAGAGGAATACCAGTCATGACGGGGAAGAACCCTGGACACAGAACTTAAGACAATCTGCATGTTCTAGAGGAAGGCAAAACAGATGGCCCAAGACCGTGACAAATGGAGAGCTTCAATGAAGGCCCTGTATTTCAGAAGGAACGAAGATAAATGATGATGATTATGGTGATTTCGTGACAGTAGTTAACTGTATCTGTCAAGTAGATGCTTGTATACAAATTGTCAGCCGTTTTCTCACGAATTATAACAAGTTATTGTATATACACAATGCAACTGCTACTCAGTTTCATTCGTGTTTTGAGTTCTGTTTTAAATATTCAATATAACTACTTGTTATTGCATTCGTTCCCTCTTTAACTTTTTTTTTATCCATGCGTTTATCAATGTTTGAATACCCACGTAAATTAAAACTTTTAAATTAAATTGCATTTAAAAAATACTTCATTTTTGCCACTGAAGCAAGTGAATATGTAGTTTCTGAGTTCATCGGACATATTGAAATACCTAACAACAACATTCATTCGCTGTAATGAAATAAAATGTTTGGCATTTCTATTATAAATTTGTTTTGTTTGTTTTCTATCTTTTGTTGCTGGTTGTTCTTTCTTCGCTTTTAGATCGACATTTTTTCAATGAGTCGGTATATTGTAATATAACTCTACATTTCTAAATTAAACATTACCACATGCGACGTTAAAAGCATACGTTCCAGCAGTTAATTGTTTTACAACTTCCTTTTCTGTAATTTGCAAGTTCATTTTTTTCTTTTGCTTTTTCATTCATTTGCTTTTTAATTTTTTTCTAGATGTAGTACACTATACCGGTCAAAACAGACCCGACATTGTTAATTTAATTCTTACTTTTCGCTTTTGAACAGTCATTAGTAATATCCAAAAATGATTGATGGTAGATTCTAATATTTGATCATGATTTAAAACCTTCTGACGAATTATCTTTCGATTCAAATCTTGTGAAGAATTCCTTCAACTGCTGTGATAAATCCGGTGAAATGATATACCAGTAGCTTATCTCAATAAAACACAATACAGCTGAAGAAATAATTTCTATACCTACCTCTAGCTAATTTAAACTATGCATGCTATTTTGTGTTTTTATTTCTCATACTCTTTAGCTTCACATCGCCTTGATCAAATAGTTTGTTGTCTCTCTCACGTTTTGCAGACGTTGCTATGTTTCAATTACTGCATTTTCACTAATTTATCTAACAATGAAGCTACTTTATTAAACAGAACAGCCGTTTTGTCAGGTAAAATTCAATTTTATCTGGTAATATATTGAGAACAAGCTGAAAGAAACTGCAGTTATAAAGTTTGTGACTATGTAAGTGTATGATTTGAGGAAATTCAAGATGCAAAAATGGATGTATATTTGTTGCTATTCTTAATTGCTAAAGAAGACATGTTTCTGTCCTGTCGTTTGCATGCTCTCTGTTGGAGGAACCCAGTCACCCCGCCTATGTACATGACCTAGCTTCTATCGCTAGCCTAACATTGTATCAAAAATTCTAAATGTGTAAATTTGCAACGCAGCAGTTGTATCACAGTCCATTTAGCTAGCAGAAGTTACGAACATTTCTCCTAAATAACTGTTTAAATGATCAGAATGGTATTTTTGATACCACGTCTCTCTCGTTTGTTGTGGACATTGCGAATATCTTGATTATTCGTTTATTTGTTTGAAAGTTTTATTTGTCACTCAGAGAACTCATCCACATCCACATATCATCTCAACTTTCAAATAGGCGAAACATCTTGTTTAGTTTATTCAAAAACAAATGTCATAAATCTGAAGTTAACGTCACCTACATGTGCGTACATTGTTTGTTTACAAAGTAGTTCCTAATACACGATCTTATTTTTAGACACACGTGTCGTGCAATATGAAGCCGTACAATATGGAAAATACTTCACTATTCTGACAATCTAAGCTTAACGGAGAAACTAATGAGCATATAATAAAAAAATACTTCTATCTGACATTACTAAGCATGTATACCTAAAACTATCCAGATAATCCCCTATGTCAAGAAAATAGGTAGGGTCCATTTTACAAACTAATCCATGCTTTCATAGAGTCTCGTGAATATTGTACGTTATGATGTTTGCCCCTAGAAACTGGCAAATTACTCGGGCTGGGGAATATCTTCCTAGCACAGACTCCCCATACGTACTAAAATCTAACAACGCTATAAATGGTGACGGAAATACAAACAGCACATGACCTAATTTTTTATTACATTATCATTATCATCATCATCATTAGTAGTAGTAGTAGTAGTAGTAGTAGTAGTAGATACCATCTAACAGAGCTATAAATGGAAACGTAAATACAAATAGCACGTACAGTAGGTTTATTACAGTATTAGTAGTAGTAGTAGTAGTAGTACATAAGATAGTGTCAGAAATGTTTC
The DNA here is from genome assembly GCA_016617855.1 of Megalonaias nervosa. NCBI lineage: Eukaryota > Metazoa > Mollusca > Bivalvia > Unionida > Unionidae > Megalonaias > Megalonaias nervosa. The sequence goes on from JAECUM010006235.1 coordinate 21,570, forward strand.
CGTATGTCATGGAAAAGGGAGTCAAACGACGTAGAAACACTTTGATTCTTGTCTGTACAGTAATTTAACTAAGGCCGAGAACTCTGACCTCAAAACAAAACTTTTCATTTTTATTTTTCGCTTTTCCTTCTTCAACATACCAAGGTTTTTTTCTGCAATTTTGAAGACAAATATTTATTCAGCCCACCAACTACTATCACTGTTTCATCGAGGGACAGTAAGTACATTGTCTTTTTGACACTTCATAAATGCTGAACAAATTTGTCTTTCCTCCCTTTGTTGCTCAATTCTAAAAGTTAATAGTACCATCAGCATAATCACACCCTTATTCAACGCAAACTAGCTTACAATAGAAAATTTTGTCTTTTGTTCAACCGATAGTGTGCACTGCAAAAATCGATTTAGGAAAAGCTGTTTATCTCGCTCTTTCATATTGTATCGATTGATGTTAAATGTCTGAATGGAAATAGAAATAGAATGGCAAGTTTACCTATGGATTGTTATTACTCATTTGATTTGTATTAGAAGCTCTGTCGTTACCAGGGTCTTTTATTACAATTTTCACCCTATTTATTACCAACATAGCAAAGTCTTGAGTTCAAAATTTAATTGACGGATTCAGTGAATAGTGAGAGCGCAAGAGAGTGAATTCCTATTTACACCGAAAGAGAGTATATGCCTATTTACACCGCAAGAGAGTATATGCCTATTTACACCGCAAAGACATTCGAGCAAGTTCGTTTTCACCTATATTTAAAATAATGCATCATGGATAGGGAGATATGTATGGTCCGTAGATAATATGTAGGTACACTGTTGGGAAGTAGGCAGGTTGACAGGTAGAATCATAGAGAGACAGACAGACACGCATGCATATAAACAGACAATTAGGCAAACATATAGATATTTCGGTAGATCTACATAAAGCGGATGGACATGATCAGTCGGTACATAGAAGCAGAAAAAATATATGCAAACACTTATATTAATGAAATTATTTTTATATGAAATACACAAACCATATGGCAAATATAAGTCTTTTCAAAGGCAATGGATCGCGAGATATCACGTTTATCAGAGAATACTAAGATGACAGCAGCGCCGGATCAGGTTATGAATGGGGAGGGGGATGTTTAAAAAATTTAAAAAGGGCCCTGACTTTCCTCGAAAGGGCACCAAAGCAAAGGTCTGTGTCTATTGGTCCTGGACAAGGAATGGAAAAACACACGGTGGAAACTAGCGCTAACTGGAAATAGCCCATCTGGCACCAACAGGTTCCTTTGTCACAAGAAAAAAAAGAGACAGAAAACGCAAACAAAACAATAGCCTCAATGAAACTACTTATTCTTTCAATTATATACAAAAATAACCTAGTACATATTACGAGACCACTAGATTATATTTTCACAACTCAATCTGGCGATGGATGGATGGATGAATCAAGGAACAGACAGACAGACAGACAGACAGACAGACAGATAGATAGATAGATAGATAGATAGATAGATAGATAGATAGATAGATAGATAGATAGACCAGTATTATTCACCTGGAGATATTAGTATTTATAAATATAAGTCAAATATTACCGGACTACTAATTTTGTTCTCGTCTGTGTATGTATGTATGGACGTAGGTAGGTAGGTAGGTATGTAGGTAGGTAGGTACAACCTATTAACTACCTATCTAGCTTGCTATCGTTTTGCACATCGGAAAGCACTTAGAAGTATATTTCTGTGTATTTTTTTGATAAAGATGATAATAAAAACGCATGTAGATGTTGTTCATGCATTATTTAGCCCTACTGCAGCATAGGCCCCATGTTCATGCAGATACATATTTCACATAAAATCGGAAGGACTTATAAGGAGGGCAGACCTGACCACATAAATTCAATTATCACACAACTTAATTTGTTCTTAATCCCCTGCGACTTGACACGCGGTCTTTCAGCTCTAACCACCGTATGATGGCGGAACAAACAGCTCTACAAGGCTGTTTCTTTCCAGGTTTTGTGTTGGGCATTCTTTTCAACAGCGCCCCGTCTATTCATGCTACGACTCTCCTAAACATCTTAGTAATAAAGGCAATATAAAGACGTTTTGATAGAAAGGTTCCATAAATTGCTCCAACTGATAATCAGCATATGGTGGCAAATCTCTTCTAATTTAACCTTGCTGTAAATGGTGTTGATCTAAAATATATCTTTTTTCTGCTTCTTAATCAATGGCGCGGTTTATGGAACCAAGCAAACGTGTAATCCACTGAGAATGTTTTTAAAAGTGATAGCTTTATTAAACATGAAAGAAATATGGGATGAAAAAGTATGTATGGAAAACTTACACTTCTTAGACACATTGTTAGCTTATAATTTCATAAACGTTCCACTTACCAACTGCTTATGGCGAATATAACGTATTCGTGATGTTAATCCGTCAAAAGTTGTATTTTAGGTGTCAACACGAATTGTACACACACACACATACACACACACACACACACACACACATACTAGGTTTGGGACACGTCGTACCAATATCATGCTAATCGCTGCAGGTTTCAATTAACTGATGATAACTAAGAAATAAATGTAAATTTTTTTATCAATATGAGTGACGTCACCACGTCCAAGAATGGATGAATAAACTTGAAACTCGGCAATGAATGATAATTCCCCAACGGAACACATCTGTGGGCTGGGGATTTTAAATATATAGAACAATCTAAACTCTGATGCATCAGTAGATAATGCGCCTGTAGAACAGGGCCTACGCCGTTTACAGTGGGATACGCTGCCTGTCCATAAGGGCCCACGCTGTTTACAGTGGGATACGCTTTCTGTATATCAGGGCCTACACTGTCTACAGTGGGATACGCCCGTAGATCAGAGCCAACACTGCTGACAGTGGGATACACGTCCTGTATATCAGGGCTTACGATGATTACAGTGGGATATGCTTCCTGTATATCATAGCCCACGATGATTACAGTGGGATACGCTGCCTTTAGATAAGGGCCACGCTGTTTACAGTGGGATACGCTGCCTGTCCATAAGGGCCCATGCTGTTTACAGTGGGATATGCTTCATGTAGTTCAGAGCCTACGCTGTTTACAGTGGGAAATGCTTTCTACATGAGTAAATTCGATGTATTTCGTATTCGTATGATGCCGAAGATTGACGACGAAGACTGCAAGATCTGACATCTTTCTACTGTGTTTAAGGATGTTCTCTGAGCTAAAATCTATGTTTATGACGCAGTTCAAAATTACGTCATCATGCTCATATTACGTCACTGAGAGCGATTGGACATGATTGAGACTGTCCTTTTTAATAGCGAAATGATATGTTTACACAGTGTTAATAACTGTAACAACAATAACAGCAACAATAGAATATTCAAAGAAACTAAAAATGTAAGTGAAGAAGACTGGTGTGATGGTCTTCGTTATTTGATTATCAGTTTTCCTCCCAAATATAGTATTCGAGAACTAAACTCTTTGATTTACACGATGCCATCCATATACCCTTATATGTTTCTTTCAGTGGCGATTGAAAATGCCCATATTATATATATGATCCATGTAATTCTGTATCCAAAATTATAAGAGACATGATCACTTAGGGCACTCAAATTTAAATTAACCAGGAAGTCGTTAGAAAGGAAAATATACTTGATACTTATAAGACCACGTGGTTAGTATGCAGTGTGTTCTCGAGAAGATTCGGATCAATTTGTTACTGATAAATTAGAAAGATTCCAACTATAGCCGGTACGATTTGTTACTGGTCATAACGGCTAAATTAGAAAGATCCCAATTAGAGGAGGTGCGGTTTGTTACTGGACTTAACAGAAGTACAATAACTAAAACGTGTATAGTGCAACTGGATAGCAAAAAATATGTGAAAGACAAAACTTCATGAACTATGAAAATTTTATACAATTACATATAGTCAATGTCTGGTTTATATTTATGATTTATTACCACCTTTCACTGATGATGTAACAAGTTATAATATAAGCAAATACAGATTTATTTTCGGAATTCTAAATTTTTGGTTACAAAATCAAGGAAGCCAATTTTCAGTTCAAACCTATCTCTGCAAAACATCCTTTATGTAAACGTAAGATTTGCCCGGTCAATTTCTAAATCTCGACGGCTTATAATTTATTAAAAATTTGAATATTGACACATGGTTAGAGGAAATATTTTATCCTCCATGCAAGAATAATAAATAATTGTTGTGCTCTAAATAATAACTTATTTAATAACAAAGTAATCCAATCGTTGCTATGTAATTGTGGACATGCACGTGAAACTGACCTCACATTAGTTTTAGAGTGTAACAGTGATATAGATAAACAAATAATTTTTTTTTTTTTTTTTTTTTTTTATTGGTGTGGTTACTCTCAGATTGACATCATTTGAGTAACCCCCTTGTGACAAAAGTTAAATTATTTTATGTGTTCATGTTTTTTTCAATATGTGTGTGTTTCTTGTATTAATTTTATTCAATTTTCTTTTTTATTAAATTTTGAGTAAGGATTTGTACACCATTCAAATCTTATTTCTTCTAATATGTCAAATTTCTGGAGTTGCTATTTAATTCATAATCATAGTTTCCTATAAGTCTAAAGTTTAATAAATAAAAGCTAAATTAAATTAATTCATATTTAATTTCTATTAAGTATATTTTTATAGTTTTAATAAATAGATATCTATTATACTGTTTCTGCTTTGCGCATAGGTTGTTTGAGATCTTTATTAGGCAAGAGCAGCATTCACACTACCATTTCGCGATCACGTGAACACTAGCTCAGGTGACACGAGTTTCTTGTCTAATACATGAATGACAATTTTGATCGTAAATATAATATTAAGTGGCTATAGTTAGGTTACTAATAATTTAATAATTTAATAATAATTTATTAAAGTAATATATGAATAATTGTTTAGTTTAGTCAATTTAATCGTAATCAGTTAATTTTGAAAATTTAGCTATAATATTTATTGGTCAAGTTAAATTAATAATATTAAACTGTTTAATAAGTGTTCTTTGCATTCGTTTAAGTTGTTTAAACATTTCTTACGTAATATGAATCATAAATCCGTTTTCCATTGCGTTAAGTCATCTTTTAATCCATACAATATGGCGAGTGTCCTTTCTCCCTGATCACAGGAAGGAGTCTCAATATCGCAATTTTGTCGATCTGTCCTTTCTCCATGCTCAGCAGGAAGGAGTCTCATCATCGCATATTGTATTCCATTTCTTTTGTATTTCATTAATTTCTTTTAATATTCTTGCTCCATGGCCTTAATTCAAAGTCCGTTTCGTTTCCGTTCGTTTGATTCTGTAATTGTTCCTCTGTTTATCTGACATTTTGGAACTAGGGGGCGCCTGTACTGAGTAAACTTCTTGCTGACAAGACGTTCTTTAACAAGTCGTTTTCACTGGTCGATCGAAAGTTTGTATGTTTTAACCAATTCGGCCACTGTCTCAGTTAAGAATATACGATAAAATAATTTATATGAGGATACGTGCTTGCTGAACATACATTAAACATACACACGCATTTGAATCGTATAATTTATTTATCAAGTATTTATGTTTAATATAACATTTATATTTCTCTAACGAGTATACAATAACCAATTTTTGCCTTGTAAAATCTCAGCGAGTTATAGCCCATAGGTATTTAGCGAATTCAACCACGTGACCTCATGTGGGAAACCCTGCGTGTTGTTATTAGAGGATAGGTATTTTTAGCGTAAACACGTGACCAGGACAATGTCTAAACTGTATAATTGAGATCAGGCAATTCATTGTAGTTTTAAAAAATACATGGAACCGTTGAAATGACTGACCAATGGTAACATAAATTATGTGACACATCGTGATGTTTTTTCATGTGCTATAAAATGTGAATAGTTTTATTTGATTTTTTAGTCACAATATGGACAAATCATGACATAGCAAGGGGGTGAAAATGAGCTTAGTTGATATTTTTTGGTGAATCCAGCAAGATTTATTTTGTGGCCCTGGTTTAACAAATTGTGGCAAACAATGCGAGGGTTAACTTAATTGGATATTATTGATTAATGTACTCGAATTTTATTTTTGTATTGAGATTCTTTGATGAGGTAGAATTAATTATGTTTTTGGCTGCAAATTGTATTGACATTGGATTAATGTCAAAAAATTTAACCAGCAGCATACACTGATGGGAAATCTTTTATTTCGCCTGTAACTAAATTAGTTGATTTAACTGGCCTAGATGGTTTTTATTACATTGACCTGTTTTCCCGTGTTTTAAGGTTTCGCTCTGTTTGATTGCTTGTAGGTTCTCCAATCTATTATCTTGCTTGTTAGAATTAATGTGATCAAAAAGCAGTCCTTCTCCTATCACTCCATTATAACACTCATAATTAAACCGGTGCTAGTATTAGCTTTTCATTTTACCATTAAAATAAATACCAGACCAGTTATACCCAATATTACTAATATTTCCAATTGATTTTTAATTTTTGCAATTTCGAATAACACCGGCACGATTGCTTTCGAAATTAACATAGATCATGTGTCTTCTAACTACATCATCTGTGTTCTCAATTTTTGTTTCAGATATTGTATTGTTATTGTCATCATTGTTGTTTTCATTCTAAGATTTCTGTTTTGTCATTTTTGATATACCGAGCAATATAATCTTGTTGATTTTTTTTATTTTAACATCATCGTCAGCATTTGTTATCCCAAAATATCTCTTTAATGCACAGTATTTTCGTCCGCCACAAGCGACACATAAATGTGTCCTACCTTAAACTCCAACTCCACAATTTAGACATGGTAATGGTCCAGTGCTTCCGTTTCTGACACTCTGTATGTGAATCTTACAATAATCAACACGACAGTTTTTTACCACATTGTACAGTTGATCTTACCATCAACCAACGACATTTGATGCATGGTTTACTCATTATTATAATAATAGTAAAGGTCTAATTGGATGAAAGTTCAATTAAAGAAAGGTAATTAAATAATTTTATTAATATAGTCTCATATGGGCCGGTGGGACGAAGCTAGATTACTACAGCAACAATATCAGGATGTCACCGGGAATAAAATCATATTACTAAAAACAATAGACGATTTAAATCTCATCAAAAATACATCAGATCACTGGAAGCAACACAAGATGAGTTTATAAGGTTGTCTGCGATTGAGCGTCAACATCAAGATTTGATTTAGATGATAGAAAACAAATACCATTTGAGTTGCAGTTGCATGAATTTATCAAACAAGCAAAGAATGAGTTTTACAACGATGGTGCTGTTCATGTTTGGTCGACGTTTAAAATGAATGGCGATAGAATATTTATAGATTCAACAATTATCAAAATTATGCCTATAAAATGACACAAAATCTACAAGAAAACAAGAAGTATTTTTTCAGGATAAAATTTATACTTATTGATATAAAATGTACACTAGATGGATCACAGTGAATCATACGTGATAAATTGGATCCGATAAAAAAGTCACGATCAGTATCAATAATCATCTTGGACAAAAATACAACACCAGGAACATTGATCGGAATTGACAACACCTGAGCAACAAACGCCAGATGGTTCACAGTGGAACATATGTGATAAATTGGATCCGGTAAAAAATAAATAATCAAGATCAGCATCAGTAGTCATCTTGGACAAAATACAACACCAGGAACATTTAACGGAATTGACAACACCTACTACAAGAACTATTATTCTGCTACAGCTGTTATTTACGCAATTTATTACCTGAATGAACCTAACATAGATACTCTTGCTCCGATGAAAACAGGCTTGCTAAATTATCTTGCTCAACGCATAATGGAGCATTTTGTAAACTCCAAACGTGGAAACAAATTAATAGAATCAAGAATATAAAAAAAAAAAAATATTTGGGAAAAACATGCCAATGCGACCGGAGCTCGCATAGATGACATAGCTGAAATAGAAAAATTGTTAATGTTTCCGATAATTGTGAAAACAATAACAAACGAAGCTATATACAACTCGAACAAATATACCACACATGGTGCTCCAATAATATTATATAATCATAATTCACATGCGTGAACCGACTCGGTGACAACATTTCCAAGGGAGAGAATAATATGATTTTTTTGACGGCGATATCAACGAAGAAATCTACAACATACGTAAGCGTGACCCAGTATCGGTCTGGTTATTTTAAGATGCCGGCGTCGAAGGCGCTTGCATGAATAGCTTCGACGACGAACCATTTGATCAGTTTCTTTTGCCATCTGGAGTTCTTCATCGGAAGGAATCGCTCCAAAGTGCTATGAAACAGATTGCGGTAAAATATGACGGCGACAACAATGATTTACTCGTTAACTGTTTTACTATTTCGTCTGTTGTGGCTCATATAACCCAACAATAACATTCATGGCGAGCAACTTCAAAAGAATTTCTCTATGATGTCTCACAATCTTGTGTCGAATTTGGTCATGGCGGTCTTTGGAACACAAAATATAATTCCTCCGATATGATTTCTGTCAACAAAGTCGCTGCTTATCCTGCGGCATTTCTTGGACTTGGTGAGTGTCATCGAGTTGGAATAAACGGGACACTACCAAATATCGATCTTACTGGATTTGCCGAGATTAAATCATTCTAGTTTTCAGCGAGTATTTATCCGGTTATACCAATTTGGTTTGGTAGACACTTTAATAAACCAGATACCAATTTCAATCTTAACGATTGCTACGCAAAAAAATCAGCGTGGTTAGGCTCCAATAGTGTTATTACGATATATGTTAGACACTAAGATTTTAATGTCGTTAACGGTAACCTCTGCGATAATTTCGTACAAACAACAAAACACAAGTTTGGTTACCGCAAAATGACAAAGAAATATGGAGAAAAATTATTGGTAAATTTATTCAGTGTTCATCATGTCGTTGTACAAGATTAATTATGGATCCAGCAGAATTAGAGTTTGTCATCAAGGACACAGCGGCAAAAGGTATATTGGTGTCACGGAGAAATGCAACAACACGAGATGGAATAATTATTGGCACGATCATTAGCTACTTCGACGGCAATTCTCCTCAGTTTACTCATTTGACATCGTCAATGCTCGCCTACTCATCAATAAACCTTTCGTCGATGATCAACAGATTTCGCAATGACGCTGTTAGAGTCGCCACGGATTCTTTTGATATTAGTCGTTGCAGAATGGACTTTCTTGAGGTATTTATCGAAGATGACACCAGCGGTGTCCACTGGAGTTCATGACGAAGTAAATATTCAGAGTCGGCTGACGTTAAAGCACCAGATATTTATTACTTTAATATCAATTTATCAGAACCAACATCATCACCGTCAGTAAACGATCCAATCACAGACATAGCACGGTCTATCTGAATGGTCCAGGTGGTTCTGGCAAAACCACACGTGCGATAGAATTATTTATAGGGTCTGACATGATTGTATTGACGCCAACTCACCGGCTTGCCAGAGAGATGAGACAACGTGGTGTCAGCGCATGCACGTATCATAGTTTCTTTAGATGGCGAGGTGATGTATGGACCCCCGAACGAATGGGTGAGAAATATATCCAGAGAATAATTATCTGGGATGAGATATGTACAGTATCTAAAGAAAGATTACAGACATTTCTTGATTAGTTATTAACAAAATCTACTGCAATTATCATGTGTGGCGATCATGGACAGCCTCCGCCGTTTACAGGTGAATCACAACAGGAATGGTTGATCAACTATGTTTGCCACGATGAAGAAGTTTTGAACGACCATCGATCACGGGATGAACAACCAGTTCAGTGTGAAATACTACGTACCGTAATTTCAGAGACTCCCATGTCAGATTTCTGGAACTTATGGCGCCCTAATAATCTAATAGTTGTATCCTGGAAAAACATCCGTGATTCACTTCAGCGTATATTAATTGAGCTTCACAAGGAAAAATTTCCTGATCAACTAGTTCCATTATGTTATCGACCAACAAATACACGCATACACAATATACTTGTTGATATTCCAGGAACGGAGACAAAACAAAAACTCGTTCTTAATGATATCGTCGAGGTTCCAGTAGAGGATGTACATCAGGCGTTGTCAGCGTCGGAAAGCAAGTCAAACCCATCGTGCTGGACTCCGGGATATGCAATAACAATTCATTCGTCTCACAGATTAACAATATCAGATACCAATATCTGGATTGTCGAATGGTCAAATTTAGTTTATCTGGCTGTGTCTAGAGTGATACAAATATCTCAATTACACAGGGTTGCCTACGTGTTGGAGCTGCCAACAGCGTCACAAACAACAACAGTGTCGCCAGGAATTATCAACGTAGTGAAGAAAAAATTAGCTGGTTATGCGCGGGATGACAAAAAATCACGCCAGTTTGATCTGGCTGTGGAATTTGTCATGATGTTGAAACAAAAACAAAATGATCGTTGCTCCTGCTGTAACTGTAACACAATAATGATGTGGCAGTAATTTCCTAATGACATAAGACAATTTACCGTGGACAGAATCGATAGTAGTCTCGGCCACACACGCGAAAATCTCTGTCTGACATGTGTTGAATGTAAGAGACGTAGAGGAGCTTCGTTCCTCAGAGCGTGTGACTCTTGTTATCGTTTTTTGTTGGCACTTATCCAATCTGGTGGTAACTGGGTGTTTTCAGGAATTACCTGTAATTGTTCATGTACAAATCCACGTTGAGGAGCTGTTAAATCTAATTCATAGATTGGTGGCTGCAAATTTTATGTGTTGTTACACTCCACACAGGATCAGTTGCTCTTGCTGCGCCACCCTCAAGTTCACCAGGTTCATATAAATACATATCGAATACTGGTTATTGTAGCTGATCTGATGTTTTTGTCGTGGTATGTGTTTTTTTGTAATTGCATCGACAGCTTTTATGTTGTTTAACGCGACCACATCATGAAGAGGTACCCTTGAAACCCATTCACGAGCTCTGTCCTGAACGCTCAGCGTTCCGCTCAGTAATTCTTGAACATATTGATGTCCAAAGAGTCGATGTGCAAGTGTTTGATTAAATCGTTCAACGATTGCCTGATTGCGAAGTATCGCTGTGTGTCCACGTCTGATTTTAACGTTATGTTGTTGCATCAGCGTCGTTACTGCATCGAGAAATTCTTTTCCAGAATCAACCTGTAACAATTTTGGCCCGCGCAGACCACCATGTGGCATGGGTCCTCGCGAATAAATTCGTTCAAACGCTGCCGAGACTTCAGTTGCTGTTTTAGACGATAACGGTTCAGCCTCTTTGTATGTACTTGCAACATCTACAACAGTTAACGCGTATTTGGATGTGCGCAGTTTATATACATCATGTGGTAAAAACAAGACATCTGTCTGATGAACTTCGTTGAGTGTGCTGACATCAAACCGTCCATGTTGAATCGTTTGGGGACGTGGAAGATAGATTTGCCATATGGCCTATCGTGACAACCAATCTGCGACTACAGCTGGTGTGACATCTGCTGCATCGGCGAGTTTTTTAATTGCTGTTGTACCTTTCCAATGTCCTCTTGGACTATAATAAGTCGACTCCATTATGTAATTGTTGGCGTTTAATTGCCCGCTTTCAACACTCTTTTACCTTTCATCGCCGATCTTATCAGCCAATTCTCGAATAATTCTCGTGTGTTTATTCTTTATCGAGTTCAGCTTGTGAATTAACTTGATATCCGCGATATATCGTTGTTGTAGATCTGGATTTTTATACGCGACATCATGAACATGGCACGCTTGATCAATCGCATTACCGTAAATTCGCCCGATTTTGGTTGGGTTTTTTTCGTCAAGTCTAATATCAAGGCGAGTTCCAGGAGCACAATAATTATGTTTTGGAATGTGTTTTCCACAGGATACTTACCCATGGTGTTCTATGTATTTTCCCGAGTGCCTTAGCAATATCACCGCCCGTTGTTGCAACAGGAATGCTCACAAAGTAATATTTTTGTACACCGCATTTTACATATTTACCTGTAAGTGTCGGCGTGTTATTTTTCAACGTGGTTGCTCTCAGACATTTTGTACCAGTGACTGTCTTGCATCGAACACAAGGTAAACTCATGATTATAAATGATATTATATTTGTGCAATATGAACGTGATTGGCTTTTCAACGACACGTGGACAAGTACCGGTCAAGTATCATCCAGTGTTACCAACTTCCATTCGAACTATTATAATTGGTCCATCTGGGTCGGGTAAAACCCAGTTGTTGCTCAACCTGATAATGAGGTGGCTCAAATGGGACAAACTTTATTTAGTAGCACCATCCGTGAATGACCAACGATGCTATAATGTTCTTAAGGAATTTAATGAATCTGCATCAGCTGAAGATGATGTTATTGAATTTATCACAGACATCGATGAAGCGCCGTCCGTCGAGGATCTTAACGGGGATATCAACAATCTAGTGGTTTACGATAATGTCATGCTTGACAAACAAGCAAATCCAGCTAGAATATTTTCGCGAGGCAGAAATAAAAACACAGATGTCATTTACGTCACTCAGCGGTATACTCAAATTCCTAAAGTAATTAGAGATAACTGTAATTTGTTGGTTATTTTTAGCGAGGTTCATAAATATACGCTTGGATATATTCATCAGACATGGTGTCCCTGCGACTTGGACATAGGTAAGTGTAAAAGTTTCTTCGATCATGCTCAGAAAACCCAGCATGGATTCATCACGATAAGTTTACACGATTGAGCAACACGTTATCGAATTGGTCTCGATAAAATCTTTTATCAAAGAAATGCATTGTTGTATAATGATGTTCGAAAATATTAACGAGATTATCTCTACGATTGAACAATTGCAGCAAGATAGTCTGGCGGTTCAACTCAATGTTGACAAAATCAACGATGATTTTGAGATGATACAGTAACGACGTGAAGACGGCAGATATACACGCGCGGTTGAGTACAGATTTATCAAATTACTCTAACGCGAAATGGAATTGTCGTTGGCGGATTTACATAAACAACATTATATAGCTATGTTTGTTCCGTTGGCAAGTGTAATGGAGAAAATACGATCAAAATTGTCTCGACAATATGAAACTCGAGCGGCTGTAAGTGCTCATGCGAGACAGCCAAAAAATCTTATGTCTGATTGCTTGCAATCCGCCGCTAAGATTCCAGAATCCACCAAGGAGGAATACCCCAAACAAAAACAAAATTAACGACAAAAAAATTTACGACAAAATAAAATTTTTTTGTCATTGGCCGAGAAAGGCCGTTCAGGGTCTGTTACGCACATACAAACTAACGGTCAATTCTTTACCAAGTGTGTCGAATAAATTACCGTCTTGGTATGTTTGACGAAAACGTATTCGCGACAGCGATGGATTATGACATTGTAAATGAACAGGATTAGTGGGCACCAACACAATCAAATGACCTCTGGAGAAAAGCTGTAAAGAACATGTCCCTACTGTGCCTGCCCTTGTGATGTTTGCCCAGATGCGGTATAGCTACCATCGACTGCGTCACAGACCAGATTTACAGAAATCGTCGACATGATTTTGACAATACCCGGCAATACATGACGACCACTACCAATTGGATCATTGTTATGTCAGAGAACACTTTCGGGATTTTTATATTTTCCCATTTCGCATGTATCTTCGGAAAATATTCTTCAATTATGACACTGAGAACTCATCCATTTTACCGTTATCCAACCCTGGTAGTTTGAACATAGGCAGCTGGTCTTCTGTGATCTTAAAATCATTAAGAAATGCGGTTTTGTATTTTACGCCGTTTAATCCATCATGTCTGTGTCTATTATGGATGTTTGAATGAGGTTTGCGTCAGATTTTGCCTGATTCAGATGCTGAACTAACACAACAATTTTATGTTTAAGATCATCATTTGGGTACTCTATCAAATCCCTTAGATTTCTTTGTTCAGATCTATATTCCTCTGCTAATAAATCTACTAATACCGCTGTAGGGTTATTTAATTTATGTATCACTCCAGTAAGTCTTTAACTCCCCTGAAATATATCATCATAGAACCATACCACGTATTCTTTACCATCTGACTTTTTCTCTGTTTTCCGCTAGGGAAGATATACTTTAACATACCATTGCAAATTTCTTCTATAATGACCAAAATTTGGACTTTTCATGAATACTAGTTTGTCTGATAAATAATCAGATCGTTGTGGTGGTGGTGGTACAACATAAATTTGCGCTTTCAGAGGCCATCTCAGCATGGTTCTGATCTACGACTTACGTATTTCGACTGCGTAACTAGGCGTTGATATTTCAATGGCGGCAATTGGTGCTGGCTCGTGTACCTTGATAGCGATCTGATTCTTTTATTGTTATAGATTTAATTCTCCGTTGAAGTTCATCGTTGATTTGTTCGATTTGACATCATCCTGTTGGGATGGTAACATCTTCCCAGACGGGGTGCGTTACAGCTCTGTGGTTTTGCAAGACTACCAGCGAATTATTAGCATCTAATCCACCAAATGATTTTTCTCTGATATTTGGCCAAATATAATAAAGTCGTAATTGTGCCAGTGCAATATCAAGTGACTGAACATTAGGAGTTTTGATCGGAGTTGGAAAACCAATATCGAATTCAGGCTGTGTTGACGTTGCTGATATTGTGGTTGTCATCGGTGTTGTGTTAGCGATGATCTGTTCCAGTCGTGTCGTAATTTCAGCGGGCATTATTATCTATACAGCGAATTCTAAATGTGGTGCTGGCAACATTGGCAACGGTGTGTTTGCGTTCTGCAATATCGATAATAAATATCTCTAATTGCATCAAATTCATTGTCTGATATTACACCATCGTTTAACCCCGCTAATAGTATCGATGATATATTTATACATGCATAAGTCTCAGCGTAAGTTATTTCTGTGTGCTCGTGCAATTTTTTACTGGTACATGTAGATGTTTTTTTCGCGTAATATTGAGCATACCAGCAACACCAACAGCAACAGAGACACCGATTCCAACCACGGGCGGTATCACGGGCGTTGCTGATAATGTGGCGATTAGCGTCACTGTTTCAGCGACCAGCGAGGAAACCGCGTATACAACATTGTCGATGACGATGATTCGCCTGCGATATTTTTTGTTGTTTTATCATGTGCTCGTCGATGATTTCTTCCAGCAATGCCTTCCACGCCCATGCTTGATTATACCGAAAGGATTATGTGGAATTCATTATAATATATCCCAAGCAATCAATTGAGGTGTTTTCGAGACGAATTCTAGACACCAAAACTATCTCACTGTGGTTAATCTTTTTTTGTTTTCTGGTTCCATTGTGAATGTTCCCCGATCTGAGGCGGTTCCGGAAAATCTATCGGTGGAATGATGCCATGAAATCGTGAATTTCGATTGTTGTTTTAACGTTGAGCAGATCAACAAGTGTGTGAATTTCAGAGAGTTTGATGTTGATAACCGTTGGATTTCCAAAGAAATTATCTATGGTTCTCTTTATGTTTCTGCGAAAATTTATAAACGCGCTTATATGATTAATATATTCAGATCTGAACGTGGTCATTCCATCAAAGATTGTCATTAACGAGGTCATCATCTTGATGTTGCTGTTGTCCACATATTTCTTCGTTGCAGCGCCATCGTTTGATTCTGGTTCTCTCAAATTATCAATGCTATTTCCGCTCATGTTGAGATCGCCAGTCATTGCATCACAGGCTTTAGCAACTTATTTACTGATCTCAGTTCTGATCGTGGTGTTGTTGTTGTCCACATAATTTTTTGTTGCCATGAAAACACCTCTGAAGTTTTTTTCTGTTTAAGCGCCAAGCAGCATCACGTAAATCAAAATCGGACATGGGAAGCTTTAACGAAGCTTCCTCGGCAGTCTCAGGCCTTGACCATACCGAGTTCCTGTTAATCTGATACCCCGTCTTGTCTTTTTTTTTTTAGGTGTTTATGCCGTGTTCTGTTGACTTTTACAGTAACATACCGGAAGCAGTTCCAAAAGCACCAAGTGCAGTTGCTTTTGCAACAGCTTGAGCCGCTGCTGAAATAGCTGTATCCGCGACTGAAATTAGCGCTGGTAACTCCGCTAGAAACGGAAATATACCACCAGTTTTTGTTTCGTCGCTGATCGCATTCGCAGAAAGATCAAGTCGAACGCCAGTTTTTGATTTCTTGGCGTCATTGTAATGTTTGAGCTGACGTTCAGTCAACGATAATTTATTTGGACCCTGCAAGGCCGCTGATTTCAGAGTTATTTTTGTCCCAGAATTCTTCGATGCGGATTGTAGTTTTTTAATATGACCAGGTGGAAGAGTAACATTGACGTGATGATATGACCTTATAACATCATGAATCATCTAATTACAAATCGTTTGCGATCCAATTACATGTTTTCAACGGACGCATCAATGACTCTCATTTTTCCACCAACACCTTAAAGCAACGTTGTTTTGTATGACAGAATAACGGCAGTTACTCTATAATCAGTAACACCAGCTGGCAGTGCACTTACTCGAGCTCGAAAATGTATGTCAACGACAGATTGCCTAAACAAATCTAGGTGTTCCAACGCAAAATAGTAGATCGGATATAGCGTTGAGAAATCCCGCTGAGATATCTGCAAACCAGAATCAACATTCTGACTGCGCCCCATAAATGTCATCAAACGATGATAAGCACGTGCGACATGATTATTTTCAAAATCCAGCAGCAATTCTTCAGATGGTTATTGACGACCGTTTATCCTCAGAGAGACTTCATTTACCCCAGGTGGGTCAAATACCATATGATTTCGTATTTGAGAATTCTGTCGTCTGACATCCAGAAAAGCTACATATACATGTCGTGATGCTGAAACTCACTGTTGTGATGCGATCTACCTTGCAAATGTACCAACATTTGTGCTTGTAATCGAGTCCGTGGTCATCATCAACCATGACAACGTTGATTTGCCGCCAGTGTCCATGAAAGAGAGTAGCCGTTGTTCTTCAGCGGGTGATGGTGTCAGTGTTGGCATCCACAACGAAAACTTTGTCAGCGTCACATTTCCATGAAGCGCCGCAGTTGCTGCTGGATCAACTCCTTCAGCGTGATAGATAGCATAGTCGTCCGTGGCCTTTCGCGCAAGTACTACTGTATGTTTGGTCCTGAAGATAACGTTTCTAACATATCTGCAGAAACCAAAGATATGTGACAGCGGTATTGCACAGCTGAATCTCCCTCGAGCATCAATTTGATTTTTACGTGCTGCGAATTCCAAGTTGAAGTCAGCTTTGGCGTTGACGAGCACATCCTCAAACATCTACGTCATTTACTCCACCGTTACTTTTAGGCCTTCAATGAAGATAAGGTGGATTATAGGTTTTATCCACGATATCTTTTGCGACCATCATTAATGGACCAGCAGACCGTGAATAATCATCGGAGTATCTTGCGAGACCCAATACTGTCATCGCAGCGTCAACGTTATCATGGCATACTTCAATTTCTCGACCATCAATGATATATCGTGCACTGTTAAATAATGCCACAATTCCGTTATTAACAAATCCACCTTGTTGAGCACCATATGGATTACCATCCATTTTTACCAGTCTACCCTGAACTTCAATGAATGCATCGGCGGGGAGGAAATACCTTGATGTATCTTGAACTTGTAGTTCAATTCGTCCACGTTGGTTTGGTTCTCGTGCTTCGTAAGAAAAATGTTGATAATTACGCACAGACTCATCCTTGAGTATTGGTGCGTCATGTCAAATCCTGGATCGGATACACGTTTGAACATTTTTATTATATTTGCTGATGTCTAATACGACGTTCCAACATTGACCAATAAGTGGTTGATGAGCGATGACGACAGACCTGGCCACTACCCGCTATTATGTTTGTGGTTATGTTGTTTTGTTTTTTTATCTCGTCGGAGGCATGCTTTGTCAGAGATGGCACACCATATAATTCTTTCAATCGCTCATTTGCAGCTTGATTTATTATTTTGCTGACACTTGGTGGCATCACTTTGGTGCTGGGCAGTTCTACCGGCTGTAGTCGGACCGCTTGTGGTTTGGGTACTAATCACCAATAGTGCCAATACCCTTATCACAAACAATTTCGGTGGCTTTCATGCTTAATTGTTTTGCAATCGGGATAGCTTTTGGGGCTATCCTTCTAAATAAACCCTGAATAACATCGCCGAGTCCATAGATCATTTTTTAAACCGGTAATCCTGAATTTATCACCCTGACGTTTTCAGGTCCACGTTGGGCATCGTGTATAATCATGCTATTTTGTTATCGCCGATCTAATTGATCACTCACGGTAGTAATCGTCGGTAATTTCACCGATCAGCACCTGGTAGACGCCACTGTCCATGAAGCCACCAGTAAATAAACGCTGACAAATATCAGCTGCTTCATTGATGATTTCGTGGGAATTGTTGCCAGCTGGTCTTCCACCAGTCAGAATTTCTAGTCGATCAACATAAGCGAGAATATTATTTGGACATAGTTTATCCTGAATCACCTGCGATCCAGCGATCATATTACCACCTTGTTTCCTACGACGTCGTTCGCGAGGGCAAGGCCACTTCAGGTTGCTTCTTCTTCCTCTACACGAGGCGGTGCAATTTGTAATCTATTAGGCTAGCAGCTTCCCTCGCTCGTTTCTGAAATTCTTCAAATAAAGGCTTATATTTTTGTGATTTTAGTTATACTATGGTATTCTCGAAACACAAAAGGAACCCACTTAGATTTTGGAACATCATATATACTTAGATCTAATAGTTCATGACGAATTTGCTGTCCTGCTGCACCAAACCCTACAGGGTTTTTTGAAGTTTTAGAAAACCTTCTTCAGTAAAATTGGCAGCCTGTTTTGTAAACAGGTTTTGATTTAACAAGATCCCTCACTTCAGCGATTTCATCACGAGCTTGATCGATAACCTCTATTGCTTGCTGTAATTGTGGTTGAGCAGCGCCTATTTTTTTTTCAGTTGATTTAGCGCTTTGTTCCAACGAAGGAAGAAGATATTTATTGGCTTTTGTGACTGGTTTAAATAACTGTTCTGTACCCTCTGTAAATTCCATATTAGCATCCTGGCGTTGTTTCAACTGCTGTTTTACAGAATCACGGACTGGACGATAGATCTTAATTGCATCTACTCATTGTCGAGCTAATTTTGCCTTAGGAGAGTCCATAGTGAGTGCAGAAACACTCATTATTATTATTGTTATTAGCATTACAATAACGATTTAATTACAGATCAATAAGTCAGCAGATATTCAAGGTTTTACTGTATGACAGTAACGTAACGTATTTTTCCAACTACAATGAATTGCCTGATCTCAATTATACTCAAAATTTAGACATTGCCCTGGCCTCGTATGTACGCTAAAAATACCTATCCGCTAATAATAAAAAGCAGGGTTTCCCACATGAGGTCACGTGGTTGAATTCACTAAATACCTATGCGCTATAACTCACTGAGATTTTAAAAGGTAAAATTGATTATTGTACACTCGTTAGAGAAATATAAATGTTATATTAAACATAAATACGTGATAAATAAATTATACGATCCCAATGCGTGTGTATGTTTAATGTCTGTATGTTCAGTAAGCGCGTATCCTCATATACATTACTTTATCGTATATTCTTAACTAAGACAGTGGCCGAAGTGGTGGACACAAAAAACAATTCTGCACGTGGGCGAAAAGGATGCATACCGTATAGAGAGGTGTCGCCAATTGGAAAAAAGCGGAGAGGGTCGCAACTGTATTGTCTGGTTGTTGGTGGATGAGGAAGTTTTGATTGTCCTAGCAAGTTTTCTTTTCCAATAACTGATCTATGTCATATTCTTCTACCCTCATTATTATCCTCTTGCAGAGGCACCCGTGGGTAACGTTCACTCATTGGTACGTGCGCATGATATGACAACGCCATGGGGTGGGTGGTTAGAAGGCTAAGATCTAGATCAGTAAGAACATTTTTTTTTTTAAAAATGGTATTATCATACTACTAGAATGGGTCGGCTTCCGAAGACATATGAGGAAAATATACACATAAAATACATAGTACATGCGGCCATACATATACTTACTAAAATACAGTAGATATAACGAAATGTTCTCGAGTAGAAACTAGGAACTTAATAGCATAATAATCAAGGTCCATAACTCCTTTAACTGTATAACATTTTTTAAAGTCATGGTTCGTCCAATTTGAAAAGTATTATTCTAACATAAACTTTGTTTGTTCTTTCTCAGCGTTTTGATTCGTTCTAAATTATATGGTTCCGCTTGAACATCTAACATGGCCACGACAGTGGCTTTCTTGAGAATCTTGTTATCGCTACATTCACTGAATAGCTATCACATGATGAGGTTTCAAAAATAAAGACTTTGATTGTGTCTAGTTTGTTCTAAATGAAAATGGTGCTGATCTGATATCTAATATGGACACGGCAGCAACCTCCTTGAAAATCTTATTACTCCTAAATGGAAAATCATATCGACACGGTATTTTCACCAGAAGACTATTTATTATATCTAGTTGTCCCTGAATTAAACTGGTTCCTATCTAACCTCAAGTATGGCAGCCACAATGAGCATTTGAAAAGCTGGTCACTAATTGTACTGAATGGATGGTGATATCAGAATCGGGTTTTCACCCAAAATTTTCTTTTGGTGCCAAGTTTGTTCTAAACGAACATCTAATATAGCTGCCACAATGGCTCATTTGAGCATATTATCACTCTAAAATATCAGAGATAGTTTCAATAATCGGCATTTAAAACGAAGAAATTTCTTGTCTTGAATTCCTGGAAACTCTTTTTGGACAGGAGAGCGTCAGTCCCTTCGAGAGGCTCGTGTTTTGGTTCTGTAATTTAGTGGGAATCTTGGATCGTATGCATGAAAATTAAATATCGTCGAAAATACAACCACAAAATGCATTATCCGCAAAACGTGGGGTTCTATATTAATAATTCGTGCAAACATAGAGGAGTTTTTTGTGCTTTTTCCAACTTATAGAGGGAAATTCAAAACCATTATCATAATGGTTGTATATATATATATATATATATATATATATATATATATATATATATATATATATATATATATATATATATATATATATATATATAAAATGTAAACTTGGAAGCCAGTTTCATCCTTATTATTACATCAAACAATCTTGTGTACAGGTTTTTCCTGCTAAGGACTAAATTGCTTCCGTAGCAACCAGATATACGATCTTTTTCGATCGATCTAACCCCCAACTTAGGTAAGGATGTAAAACCCATCTGTACCAAATGATTGTTAATTGTTGAAAGCTCCAGAGTGGAGATTAATATTAGACAACAGCAGCTCAACTTATTATGGTGGATTCGATAGTACTTAATAAAGTCAAGAAACCCGACTTAACCCTTATTGTTCAAATTTTGCTTTACGTATTATTCACTTTTGTTTTCCAATAGCTTGACAGACACCCTACCGCATCCACCCACGTGCATACACACACCCTTGATAGACATATGGCCACAGAATCCTTCTTTTCCCGCTTCACAACCCTCCACCCATCCCAATATGGAGCCATTCGTCTTTAAATTTTCGTAAATCAACCAAAAGTCAAAGTATTTATCAGTGTTTATCAGCCAAAATTTCAACGAAAGGAAGAATGAGTGCGGTGGGTAGGAGATGATAGAGAAGTACGAAATGACAGGCGTATAATATATTCGTCGAATCGATTAAATAAAATGAAGTCAGAAAGCAAAAATAGGTTGTTGGCAATGAATCTACTGATGTCTTTAGATTGTTTTAGCAACATCTTCAGGGAGAAATCGGTCTACTTTTTCCATTGTGCTTATTGGGTATTAAATGAGCTTTCTCTACTGCCGCGAGCTAATTACCACTAATGTAAAAATTGTTTTAGCACCTCTATGGAGGTCAGTTTACGTTCTTGACTTACTGTTGTGTTATACTAATAAATACTGGATTTTCTTTATGTTTCATCTGAGACTTGGATGTCAACTGATCTGATCGCAATAAGAATAATAAAAGTTGTTTGTTTGTAGGTGTCGTAAGTGTCGTAAGTGACAATTTCAAAAGACAATGAATAACCTGGAGTCATCCATTTGCATTTTTAGCACACACACACACAAAACGAATTCTTTAAATATGCTGATGACTTCGAAGAATGCAGTAAATTTAAACTATTGTACCTGAAATTAATTCGGTTCGGAACCGCCATGTTGTTACTGAAACTATGAATACATAATCAGATGTATTAGCAGCCACACTGTCTTGTCAGTAGCAGTTGAGCTTTGACTTAAGTATTGGGTGATATCAACTAATGCTCAAGAAAGAAAGGCACTGGTATAGAGAATATTGTATACATGCATCAGCTCACATTTTGCACATATCGGTGTATTTCCAAGCACGAGACAGTGAATTATGGTGCGGATGGACAATTTAGCCACACGTGACATGGGACGCAATCGACATCGGCTGTGAGTTTAAGGTTCGCACGAGTTGTTTCCCATGGTTTAATATGTTTCGTCTCTGCACACAAAAATTTATCACACACACACACACACACACACACACACACACACACACACATATATATATATATATATATATATATATATATATATATATATATATATATATATATATATATATATATATATATATATTGTCAAAATGTATGCAACATTAAGAAAATGTGTTTAGTCTGATGAGAATGTTTTATCCTGCTTTAGTGTACATCGTTAAAATCCAAGTCCTCATAATGATTATCGCACATCAATATAGCAGACGATCCTGTAGAATAGTAGTGTGTACAATAGTCATATCACACATTAATACAGTAGACGATCGTGAAGACTGACGGTGTGTACTATATTCTTTTCACACATTAATACAGTAGATGACCGTGAAGACTGACGGTGTGTACAATATTCTTTTCACACATCAATACAGTAGATGATCGCAAAGAATGACGGTGTGTAAAATATTCATATCACATATAAATGCAGTAGACGATCGTGAAGACTGACAGTGTGTACAATATTCCTATCACACATCAGTACAGTAGATGACCGTGAAGACTGACAGTGTGTAATATATTCATATCACACATCAATACAGTAGATGACCGTGAAGACTGATTGTGTGTAAAATATGCCTGCATGAGATAAGCATCAGAAATAGAGCCACTCTATATAGAGATTCCTCTGTCATGGAAATCGTTGTATTATCTGGCTGTCACTATCCATTCCACTGTCATGGAAATCGTTTCATTATCTGGCTGTCAATATCCCATTCATCTGTCTTGGAAATCTTTTTATTACCTGGCTGTCACTATCCATTCCTGTCATGGAAATCGGGTTTTTATCTGGATGTCACTGTGTCATTCCTCTGTCATGGAAATCGTTTTATTATCTGGCTCTCACATTCCTATTCTTTTTTTTTTCTTGTAAATCATTTGATTACAGTCGCAGACTAGATGAAAATCATAATCTTCTATCTACTATTAAGTGGATAGTAATTACCAAATAGCAAAAGGATTTCCAAGTAATTGTGAAATCGCTATCAAACTTTCCTCTATTCGTACGAATGTGTTATAGCTACTCCTCCTAAACAAGAATTGCCACGAAGCTTTACAAACACACTTAATCCAAAGGCCTAGTTGATCCTAAGTAGCAGCAATATGGCTATGCCGCTACTGGTGCTTTTCTCGTTTCATTTATTTCACGTCGATTGAATAACTTTCACTCGTAAAATAAGTGATACATTCAGTGCAGGAAACGGGAAACGTAATAAAAAGGCACATATCTAGGATAAACAAGCACTTACCCTCACTTTTGCGGCCAACAGAGCTCGAACTTTAGTCTGGAGAGTTAGTTGTCTCTGTCGCAGACTAGATGAAAATCATAAACGTTTACTACGCCATAATAATTTCGAAGCCGATATGACAAACACAAAAATATCAAGCAAGAATCCAAACAAAAATGAAACGGAAAATTAATGGTCAAAGCGGCAGACTGATTTAAATGTTCGTTATCCTGTCGTGATTTTTGTGATTCAGTCTGTGTGTATGTTCTTTACAAACCAATCAGATGGTAAAAAAAAAGTCAATTATGACGGCCTTTTATAGTATTCGAAATTGTAATAATTGTTTTATAATATAGCATGCTGATGAGTTAGGTTTGTTACTTGCTAGAGCAGGAAAGTGCATGTTTGTTTTTACATTGATTTTATACATATTTGTGATATTTTAATATTTAAATGAATAAAAGTAGTCGAAATAATGAGAATTTAACAGTGGCCTCAACGATTGTGATCTGTGAACACACGTACTCAGTGTCAGCTAGACTACTATTCCTGGCTCTTATGCCGAGTTCTAAGTGTCGAGTATCAGCAACGCGTGACACGTCAGTTATGTTGCCTGATCGAACGCATACTAAATTTCTCACCCATTTGACATAGAAATCTAGCTGATATGCTTACTTTACTTTTCTTTTCTCACCCATGTGACATAGAAATCTAGCTGATATGCTTACTTTACTTTTCTTATCCCGTTCTGGTTGTCTCATTCATGGTAAACGCTAGGAACTACCTTTGGGAAGAAACCCCTGTTGTCTTCTGCTGTGACTGACGGAGTTGTTGAGAAATCAAACAACAACAGGGATGTACCAAAAGGAACTTCGTTCATAAAGCAACGTAAGGTCTCTCCAACGTTGATAACACATCATACAAAACATTTTGATAGACAGACATACATACACATTAAATCTTGCTATTTGGTGGAACTCATAAATAAAAGTGAATCATATAACCCCAAACTGCTAGGGCTATGAGTTCTGATCGCTTGAATAAACTGTTTGAATCCTTGCTGTTGGACCCTAACACACCATTAACATTATTACACTTTATGATTTAACGAACTATTGCACTTTGGGGTAAGGGGAGGGGTGAAGAAAACAGAGGCACAAATTGGAGAGATGTCTCTTTAAAGCAATTTTGTAGAATATTTCGAGTTGAACGAGAAACAAACGAAGACAAAGATATGGGAGGACGTATGAAACACAAGAAATGAAAAACAAAGAATCTAATCTAGCCCCATATTTCCTTATAGGTGTCCTGTTTCTAAAACTACTATAAGAACAAACGCCCCTTTGATTTTTTTTTTTTTTGCCCCTGTCCATCTTTTCTACTCTTGCCAGAAAACTTAAAAATTCCCGTACTTGCCAATCAGAGTATTCGAAATAATGAAAACTTAGTAATGGCTTCAACGGATGTGATCTGTGAACAAACATACTCAGTGTCAGCTAGAAGACAACTCCTGACTCAAGTTCTGAGTGTGGGTTATCGGCGGCACGTGGCACGTCACGTACGTTGCCTGATCGAATGCATGCTAAATATATATCACTAACGCTGGTAGATGTTGGCCAATTACGTCGTTTAACTTTTGATTTTCGTGTATGACTGACGCAATCTCGATTGGCATATATTTTATGCTGAGTAATACAATATACCGAAGCTTATACATTCCAAAGTGAAATTAAATGTTTTTATGAAATACAACAATTATCAAACTTTGTATCGTATTAAGCTCTTTAGACTCGTACGTGGCAGCTCCTTATTTTTCCTTTTGATTCAAGAAAAGTTTGATTCCATTCGGGCACATTGAGAAACAACCTTCTGAATCCTTATACAAAAAGATGAAAGAGAAAGAAAATAGGCTTGCTGTATACGTGCGCGTTAAGTTGAACTTTTGCTCAATACAAACACGTTTGTAGCTCTAACGGTCATAGGCCCGAAGCGGTTAGGCGGTGTTTTTCTTTTCACGTCTGTCTTCAATGAGGACAATTTTTTATCACTACTTTTAAGCCAATGGGAGTACTGCCACGAAGCTACAAATCCATTCATCCTAAAGTCTAATTGCCACGAAGCTACCAACATTCATTCCAAAAGTCGAGTTACCACGAAGCTACAAATCCATTCATCCCAAATTTTAATTAACATGAAGCTGCAAATACATTCAACCCGATGGCTAGTTGCCACGAAGCTACAGATTACAGATACATTCATCTCAAAATCTAAAAGTTGAACGTAAATGGCAGCAATCTTGAAATTATTCTTATAGCTACTACTGCTGAACGTATGGTCATATCGCCAATGGGGTTTCACTGCAAGATTTTCTTATGATGTCTTAGTCTTATAGTTTTTGCTCTGAATGCAGTTCGTGTGCTCATACAGTTCGTAACTATGGAACCTGGACATCCTCTTGTAAGACTCAAGCCATGCACTGTTCTGCGACTGTGTACATTCGCCCGTCATGTTCTTAGCGTTTGATTTTACGTTTTTAAAAGGAAACAAACACAACAACTTTGAATAACTTTTTAAACCAATTGTCCTCGATTTCAGCGTTTGCTAGGGTCCTTCGGAATCTCCGATGTCTCCGCTTCGAAGATCTGTTTACGACAATATCTGAGAAGCCTTCGGATTTTTCATGTTGTGACAACATATTTGACAATCGATAAGAAATAAATCAAGTTTCAACAGATTGTCATATTGAAGTGCAAGTAGAACGAAATGACAGTCTAAGCAAAGAAATACTAATGGATACGCCTGCATTGAATTTTGTAATTGCACAGCATTCAGATTTAAAATACGCGTTACACTGAATGCCCAAATGAAAAGCTCTCAGCTTTAACTTGTGAAATAAAGATATTGATAACCAGCATTGTGGAAAATCGATATTTTGATATGAGCTTGTGATGACCAATATTTGTATGAGAAAGTCCGTGATATTTTGATATGCGCTCGCGATGACCAATATTTATACGAGAAAGGCTGTGATATTTTGATGTGCGTTCGCCATGACCAATATTTGTATGAGAAAGTCCGTGATATTTGATATGCGCTCGCGATGACCAATATTTGTATGAGAAAGTCCGTGATATTTTGATGTGCGTTCGCCATGGCCAATATTTGTATAAAGTCCGTGATATTTTGTTGAAACACTTTCAACTATTTCATCAAACTTATCTTAACCTTCCGGCTATACTAGTGAACTAACTGAGGTGGTTTTGGGGAACATAAGGACGAAATTATCAAGGTAAAACCTCAAAACCGATAAAAACATCCAACATACCGATGTAGAGTGAATATCTTTCTTTGTGAAGATCATGTTGTCTTTTTGATTCCTATTATAACGCTTTTTCGCCATGTTTACTAAAAGGTTACTAGCTTGAGCAAACTTTCATTGCACAAAAATTGTTGTAATGCATATACTAACTAAATATTGTAATTCTTTGTTACGTGTATCTAATTTGCCACACCCACCCATCACCAAAATGCATCAGTTTTTGCAGAAGTATTATAAACTAAAGTTGCATAGTTGTGAATCAGTATTTGGTGAAGATGGTACCCTAAAGTTCAGTCAACTCTCATGGCCTTCGTACGTCGTGCGTCATTCTTTTACAACTCCTGTTTACGGCTTCTCAAAATCACTAACTGAATTTTACCAAATTTTATACACGGCATTCTGCCACGGATGTCGCTCAAATATGTTTAAATGAAGCGGATCCGCCGTCAAATATGACTGCCGTTACAAGAACAACAGCAAAAAGTATTGAAACCTTTCATCGATTTTATTTTCCTAACAACTGTTGAACAGAAATTGACCAAATTTGACAGAAGTCATCATGGTTTAGATGAATTTGGATCTAATACATATTATGCAGATCAGTCGTCAACTATGGCTGCCGCTAAAAAAAGAAGAAAAACCTAAAACTGAATTCTTCTCAAACGCTGCTCAAGAGAATTTGACCATAATTAACAGAAACTTAAAGGTTTTCAGATTTGTACAAACGAGAGTGATGCCAATCTACCATCAATATTGTTTGCCTTTACTAAAAATAGACAAAATGTCAAACAGGTTCTTCTTAGAAACTGCACAGTCAAAATTTACAAAATCTAACAGAAAGCAGTATGGCTTTAGGGGCTGTCAACTTTGTTAACAAATGACAACAATTCGCCTTCATGTGTGATCGCCATTAATGTAAATAGAAACTCATTTAAAAGACTTCTTTATTTAAAACCAAAAAACAACTATTCAACAGAATTTGGCCAGATGTTTGAAAGAAAGCATTCTGGCATGAAAAGCTTTTAAGTTTATACAAATGATGCCAATCCGCCATAAAATATAACTTATATTTTTTGAAATATACACACTTTTTAGTAGTTTCGAAAACACCACTTAAGAGGATTTTATAAAATTTTAGATAAAGTGCCCTAGCTTGATACAGTTGATGCTTTTCTGCCATCAGATAAAACTGCCGTTAATAAAAGAAGAAGAAGAAAAAACTGTGTAAAACTTTAGTGTCCTTTCAATTTTGGACAATTGATGTACTATCAGTAGGAAGATACAATCCTAAAGAAATCATAAAACACATCTTTCCATGACATGCATGGTCATCAACAACTAAGTTACGAAGAAGGATCACGTACCCAGGTGCTGGGAGAGATCCAGAAGGGACAGCGCAGGTTTTATATTACTTTCTTTGCCTCAAAAGTGGCTACATATTTCTTTCCCGTCTACAGTTTTATGAATACGTGAATTTGTATTCACAGGCTGGCACACGTCATTTATACCTTTGAGTGTACTTGTTTTAATTGTGTGCCTTCTCTCGTGTAACATCGTCTGATTAGATCAATAGTTCAGTAATGTTCCCTTCCAACATGTTCATTCTTAACGATGTTTTTTTTTTTTTGTTTTTTTTGTTTTTTGTTTTTTTTGTATAGGAAAGTGTTTATTGCGGTGAAATTAAATAGCAGGGGGAAAAGAACTACAGATGATGAAAACATTTACCATCCTAGCGTTGTATCGTCCTTGTTTTTATTTAATTTTTATTTTTTTTGTTCGAATTCATCTATTAAGTTAGTAATCGTGAAGACCATGATTTACTTATTATCAACAACAAAAGATATAAATGATGTTTGTTCCAAAGATATTAACTACTTTATACAATGGATAAAAAGCCCACATATTATTCAAAAACATTGAGAAGATACTATGCTGTAATAAATTCATTATTTCTTCAGTTTTCAAGAAAACAAGGAAAGTAATATCATTGCCAATATTTTATTCTAGTCTGTGAAAACATATCAGGAGGTAAAAATTGTAACAGTTATGTGCTTAAAATCGGTGATTTTTTGATGACGTCGGAATTTCGGTATTGGTTTTTGGATAGATCACTTTTCAGACTTCAGAATTCGTGTGTAAGCTAACATTGAAAGGTTTATTTGAATCAGTTTCCATACTTCTTTTGCACTACGAGACAGATGGGTTGTGGCTGCATTTTCCTGTACAATGAAGTTTCAAAAAAACCGACAACTTATGTGCTATGATTAGAGTGTCATTGTTTGTTCTCTTCTGTTCTGATGTAACTGTTTACTTCAGTGTTTGTTTACGTCTGTTCTGATGTCACTGTTTACTCTAGTGTTTGTTTACTTCTATTTTACTGTAACCAATTCGTGTAGTTTGTTTACTTCTGTTTCGATGTTACTGTTTACTCTATTGTTTGCTTACTTCTATTTTGAGTTAACTATTTTACTTCAGTGTTCTGATGAAACTGTTTACTCTAGTGTTCTGATGCAACTGATTAATCTAGTATTTGTTTATTTCATTCTGATGTAACTGCTTATTCTGGTGTTCTGATGTAACTGATTAATCTAGTGTTTGTTTATTTCTATTCTGATGTAACTGCTTATTCTAGTGTTCTGATGTAACTGATTAATCTAGTGTTTGTTAATTTCTATTCTGATGTAACTGCTTATTCTAGTGTTCTGCTATAACTGTTTACTCTAGTGCTTATTTACATCAAATCTTATTTTACTGTTTACTCGATTGTTATGATGCAACTGTGTTAGTTAAATATTTGTTTACTTCTGTTCTGATGCAGCTGTTTTCTTTAGTGTTTGTTTACTACAATTCTGATGGGTCCCGAGTGGAAGAGAGGTCAAAGGTGTTGGCCTTTACGGCTCACTGACATCTCACCTTTCTCCGCGTGGGTTCAAGACTCGGGCTCAGCCGACGAGCGTATGTGAGAAAATTTGCCAGTTGCATTCCGTGGGTCGGTAGTTATTCCCAGAGTTTTTCCCAGGTCCTTCCTCGACCAGATATATTAGCAGTCATGTGTAGCCTATCATGCGCTGAAATACGGTTTTAAACCCACAACAGCATATTCTATTCTGATGTAACCGTTTACTCAAATGTTTGTTTATTTCTATTTTTATGTATCTGTTTACTCAAATGTTTGTTTACTTATATTCTGATGCAACTGTTTACTGTAATGTGTGTTTACTTGTGTTCAGATGTAAACGTTTACAGTGGTGTTTGTTTAGTTCAATTTTGCTGTAATATTTATTTATTCCAATGATTGGTTACTTCAGTTCTGATGTATTTGTTTACTCCAGTGTTTGTTTTCTTCTATTCTTATGTAAATTTTTACTCACTGTTTGTTTTTTCCTATTCTGTGTACTGTAATGTGTGTTTTTATTTGCGTAACTGCTTACTGCAGTGTTTGTTTACCTTTTCATCTGATGCAACGGTTTAGTGTTTGCGAGTACAGATCCGAAGCTATACGCTGAAATACGGGGATTTCATGGTATTAAAAAGGAATTTGGAAGTTTTTGCGATTTCACCTTCTTTTAATTCTGTTTATGTTGGTTCATGCACATGTAATCAGTATCAGTAATCAGTAAATTAATGCCGTATGCGTATAGTAATACGTAATGCCCATTTGGAATGCATATTATTATACGGAACCAACTCTGCTATTTCTGCGAGAATCAAATATGCATCTAATGTATGTCTGCGCAATAATTGTAAATTACAGTTGACAGTTACATCAGAAAACAAATACACACACATTTTTCTGTAGAAAATAAATAATCCATTTTGTTTGCCATATATATATATATATATATATATATATATATATATATATATATATATATATATATATATATATATATATAAAGAAAGCCCAATTGTTTAGGCATTTGGCAATTTCTGCGATTAGATTGACTGTAGCATTAACCGAAATGTTACAAATTAAAAAGTAATAGTTTCATTAGTCGTAACTTCTCGCTCAGTTCTTGTCTAGTAAATATCCAAAGTGGTCCGAATGGGAACTCTCGACTAACATTCGAAGTCTGATCTGTAAGATTGACCTCGAAGATGGTTCTTTTGGACCCCTCTACTATTTCCAAATGGACCCCTCTACTATTTCTGCGAGATAGAAATATGCATCGCATATTTGTTAGCGGGTAATTTGCGGAGAAAAAAAACAACAAAAAACATTTTGTTTCCGGGTAACTCCCCCTCCCCCCTTCCCAAAGAAAATAATCACAATCTATTCGAATCACCTTGCCAATTTCTGTGGTGGACTGACCATACGATTGACTGCAAAGTTGCATCTTCGCTAGCCAAGGTTCCGATAACCCTATCTACCTGGCATATCGAGCAGGTATTTCTGTGCTTTGGGTCTGTGAATTTCATAGGATGCGGCGGCAAGCCACCGCATCCAACCAAAATTAAGTTGTTCAAATTTGAACACTGTTCCTACGTGATCAAGACAAGGGGAGCACACAACTTGAATGGACTGATAAATAAACGCTTTTCCAGTGCCGGTCCGTGTTTGCACAAATACTTTTCACTCAAATAGACCTGTAATGACTTCCCTCTGATACATAGTCATACTTTTGATGCTAAACTTACAAAGTATCATGTTCAGGTCAATTGCCACCACCATTTTCGGCCGATGTACAATGCACCATGCTGTTCATTAGTTGGCAGCACATACTAAGGGAGGCAACACACGAAATCCAATAGATATCGCTAGGAAAAAGCACCGATATAGCTGTTCGATCCGCTAATGTGTAGGTAGGGTTCTCGGAACCTTGATTAGCGAAGATGGATAAGTTGCAAATGACAAAATAGTTCGATGCATTCGCAGCTTTTAGGTCAATCCCTGTTTGGTAAATAGCTGATGTGGTATGAAGGGTAGAGATCGGCATACGTTCGATGTATGGCCATTTGGACTGATCTCGAAGTGTCGAGTGATACTGTTGTTATTAACACTCACCTGGAACTATCGTGCATTGAGGAAAAATCCAGGCAGAAATTGTTCATTCGCCAAAATGCCTCTTTCGTAATTAATAGTTATCGTATTCACATACACTGACTGGTACATAACAATCATTAGATGCGCATTTCTCTGTATGAGCTTTTAATTTAAATCAGTTTTTATGCTTTAACTGTTTCTTTCTTATTTTGGAATAACCCTTCAGATGCAGCAAGTGCTCACGAACCCTGCCGATGATGGCACAAAGCCATGCGTGTGCTAATATGGGATCAGAATTGCATGTTAAGAGAACTTGACATAATCTGCGTAGGGAGGGGGTACAAGTCATGTCAGTTATACTACGTTATATCCGATATAGCCGCCACTAAATTTCAGTGTAATGTTTTTCTTCTTCTGGTTTCCTTATCTTCTACGCATCTTGAATAGAACTGTGACTAAACTTACCCAACAAACTGCAAGAAATCGGTATGTATCATATTGTCGAAGACTGTCTGGTTTCTGAAAACATTCGCGTACAGCTGGGGTCTCAAACTCAAACCACCCTGAGGGCCACATGAGGACATTTTCGATGGCTCAAGGGCAGCACCACCTTTATTATCTCTCATGACACCATGTGACGCCAATCATTTTACGGGCCACAGGATACGGCTTGGCGGGCCGCGTGTTGGAGACCCCCGGCGTACAGTGTCTATTTAACGTCAGTGGAAGGGTACAGGAGTTAATGAAGTTCATCTCGGAAGACCTGGATGTAGCCAACCTGGCGCGGCTTGAGGATAATTTAAGTTCTTTATTGCTTATCTGATTAGTTACAACTTATAAAATGAGTATAAGAGTTTAGAATAATTGAGAATTACTATAGTGATAACAATTTTGATGGCCTGATTTTCCATTTGAAGCCTTTACACTTTCTACAAAGATACTGATCTGCTATTCAACGTGACCACCATTATTAAATATAGAAGAAAATAAACTAATTCTTAACAAACGCAAAATAGAATTTGACCGAAATTATCCTGGTACGAAGGCCTTCCAAGTTTACCCAATATGGCCGCTGTAAAAGAAGGAAAAGAAAAATGGTAAACAATAGCCTTTCAACAAACGCGTAACAGTTGGATCATGTTTGGAGGATAATACATTGGAATGTAGGGTTGTTTGTTTGCTTGTTTTTAGTTTTGTTTGTTTGTTTGTTTGTTTGTTTGTTTTACAACTTATATATATCTGCCAGCCAGTATAGCTGTCATCACTGAACATAAGAATAAAAAAAAATTGTGTGATTTTCCTTTCTTTGAAACTGCGCCAAACAAATTTGAACTAAACTTAACAGAAATCATTCGGCATAAAGATTTCAAAGTTTGTTTTTGTAATGCTGGTCATCCATCTATTGTAGCTGCAGTTGCTAAAATTACATAACAATAACGTCTCCAGAGCAGCTGAACAGAAATGGACTAAACTTTATTAAAATGATCCTTGTATGAAGGCTTTCGAGATGTTTAGAAATAATGCAATATGGCTAATGTTACTAAAAGTAAAAACAGCTCATCTAAAGGACTTAAACTACCCGCCCACACCCTACCTTCTCAGCCATCCAAAAACAACTGCTAAAACGAATTTGACAGAAAGACTCGTAGTCTGAAGGCCAATCAATTTTATAGGAACGAATGATTTTTATCCGCCATTAGATATGGCCAAAGAGCAGCCAAAGATACTACAGTTATAAATGATCTCCAAGCATTCATAACCAATCAACAAAATGAATAATATTTTTCAAGTAGGAAACATACTGCTAAACAAAATCTATTAGACGACCGCCATTGTCAGTGACGTACTAAGGGTAAATGGAGCCCAGGGTGACGATGAAATCCCAGAGAGTTTCTGGCGCCCCAAGACCTCTGGCGCCCAGGGCAACCGCCCCGTTCCCAATAGGCATTGTCATTTTCTATTAGTTGAGCATTATCAAATAAAAAGAGTTTGGAGCTCTGAGTAAAGATTTGTGAAATATAGTGTTTTAAGTAATTTCATCATAACAATTCCTCACATATTACAAAAAAATTCATTACTTTCTTTGTTTTTGGCAAGAGCGCAGAGGAGGGTAAAATAATATTTCTAATAAACAGGAGTTTTCTCAACAAACAATACTGAACCCTTGTACATGAAAATCCCTTTCTTTTTACTACTTGGAACTATTTTGGAATATGTTTATTCATAATTTTGCCGTACGGGTTTAACAGCCCTTTTTCTAGTGTAGGCTATGTCATACCCAGAGACGTACCAAGGCAGCCGATCTGCCCTGTAAAGGATTCAAACTCACGCCCTTTTGGTCACGAATCCAGGATACTAACCACCGAACCACAGTGGCTACCTACTAATCCGGACAAACGAATCGCTTCGAAAAATCAAAGCCATACAATGTCGTTCGGATACCGAAATGTCCGGACGAATATAACTTCATTGTATTTTGAATCTTCAAGTGCGCAGTTGAACAACATATTTAGCCTTTACCCACGGATTATCAAGGTCATAGTCCTCCTTGAGGTAATCTCTGCTACCATATCATATCTTGGGTGGAGTGAAAATAAGCCGTAGCAAGGATGATCTGCTATTGAAAGTATTGTGGATCTTACACAATTTGCCGTGTACCAACGTTTGTCAGAGCTCGAGAGAAGAGTTGGATCTCGCGGATGCAGAGTCTTTCCAGAGTGTCTAAGTAAACTTTATAAAATGCCAACTGTGAAAGAGCGTTATAGTATTATATGACCAATTGATAAATACATGATTATATACCAAACACATTCTTAAACAAAGTTTTAACTTCCATCACCCCCACTCCCATCACCAAAAACACAAAAGCACAAACTGCGCACGCAGTCTGATTAAAACCGTATCGTCGATATAACGGAGATCTGAAGACACCGATAAAAGACCCGTACCGTTGGTCAGTACCGCGGTGGAGTACTAGAGACTCTAGGGACAATAGAAATATGTATAGAGACATAGACAAACAAACAAATACACAAATATGGCAAGAGAGAATAGATATCTTTTCGAGGCAATGGAGTGGACTTGAAAAGGGCCTTTGTTTTTTTTTTATTTGTTAACTCCATTTAGTTAACATACAGGGCATAGCTCGGATCTTCTTCTCTTCCTCAAACTTCGTCTGACCTCTGGGCCGAAGATTAAAGCTTTCTTCAGACAGCCTTACCTCTCCACATAGATCCTTCGTTTCCAAAGGGCTGTATCAGTCATCTGGGTAATTGCCCATGATGATTTGATATACATGGGATAGTCTGGGTGGAACAACATCGACGATAGGAGGGTAGATGATTCTACGTTAGTCCACATTTTATGACGAGAACAGGTGAAAGTGATGAAGTGAACTGCGGTTATTTATAGTGGAAGAGCGGATCGAAACGGATTGAGTTCTTTCACTAATCCTAACACGCGTTACAAAATTCAGTCATAGTGCGGAGTCTGTCTTCCAATCCGAAGAGAGCTACCAGTGACTTCACATCCCTTTTTAGGTGCTCTAGCGTCTGTGCGCAGTGAATCGATGCGACAGAGTTATAACATGACGGAAACTAAGAAGACAATGAATTGGGGTGCACCGACCGTGGAAACGAGAAGTGATGGCATAGCAGCGGCTACCAAAGCAAGTACGGTCCTACTTCCAGAAGAGAACGATTGTAATTGGGATTTAGTGGATTTTCTCTCTTCTTCACAAGAATTTATTCCGGTACCAGCACCTTCGCCACCTTCTCCTTCCTTACCGTACGTCGAGGATTTTATATAGAGAAAGAAAGAAGAATTGGAGAAATTTTTGCAACAGCAGAAAGAAGCAGAACAAGCTTTTTCTCATTCAACACCAACAGGGAGAAGAAGAGGCAAGAAGAAAACGACAGGAAGAAGAAGAAGCAGAGAAGAAACAAGGTCTAGGAGAGAAGGAGGATAGTGAAACGGTGACGGTACTCTTAGATATTTTGGCAGAGTTAAGGAGTCTGAAAGAAATGTATCAGACTTCTTTGCTACGAACCAAGAAAAAGACCTTCCCGAGCCAAACAGTCCAACTACGTCCACACACCTACTACGCCTGAGATACCAACCCTAGTAATTTCTACCAAATCATCAGGAGCAGGTCCAGAAGTAGGCCTTAGCCGTGGCAAAGGGATAAAGCAGTTAAAGCTCATTACTTCCCGTTCCTGAGTTTGTTTTTTTTTTATAAATAAAACAAACAAACAACCAATGGTCCTTTTCAGGGACACCCACCTCTCTCGAAAAGAGATAGGATTCATTTGCAAAAATCAAATATAACTCAGAATCCCTTTTTTGTCCCATGATAGACGTGTGTGACTGCGTGAGTGTAGGTCCTTATGATAAAAATCAAAACCAAGAGACACTTACGTTTTTCTTTCTGGTATATTCTATGGTTCAAATTTGCAATCCAATTTCATAACACATTACTTTAAAAAGTTCATAGATTTCTTCGTTGTCTTTTCACTCTTTCCTTTATTTTTGAATTTCTTCACTGTCACAGTTTTTTCTGCTCTTCCTCACTTTCTTCTCGTCTTCTTTTCTTCTCTTTCTTCTCTTTCTGGACGTGTCGAGGTTCTTCCTCTTCTTCCTGTTCGGAACCCCTCTCTTTCTCCTGCTCCTGTTGTTTCTTAGGGCAGTCTGAAGACCAATGTTCTTTCTCCTGAGAATGATAACAGGTATCTTGACTTTTGTCTTTTCTGACACCTGTCTTGCATTGACGTTGTGGACATTCAAAAGACCAATGCCCTTTCTTCTGACAGATATAGCAAGTATCTTCACTTTTATCTCGAAAGGAGGAGGAGTAGTCCGTCGGCTTCTCTGAAGAAAACCTTCGTATGACACCTCGCATAGCTCTGATCAGAAGTTCGACCTGTCTTGGTTCTGCCATCTTTCTGGTCGGAGTGAAATGAATACTTTGATTGAAGACACTGACCCTTTATATAGGGAAGACACTGGCATTACATTGATATATAGGGGACCATGGCTTTTAAAATGTAGTCATTTGACTTTTTGCACTCAAGATGAAACGATCGCATCATTTCGCGAAGAAAGGAGAAGAAAGTAAGAGGCAGAAACGTGATTTATCGCCTCGCACAGTAGCCGAAGTCTTGGCTCAAATTCATGCCAGCGATTTCGAAGATGACATGAGCGAGCCAGAATCCAGAGCCAGAGAGTCTTCGTCAAACCAAAGTTCATCACCAGTAACCCCTGAAAAGCACCACCACATTCGAGAGACGGATAAACGCTATTCTAGTAAATTTATAATCGCGGCCTACACGTAAACGGTGAAGTTTATAGATTTCAAGTCCGACACACCGTTGGAGAAAGCAGAAGACTTCATCACTGATGTGTGGGGTTCTTTGTTAACCACACTGAAACGGCAATGTGAAGCCAAAGAAGATGATCGCTTGACACTTTCCATTTATCACGACAGTCTGAAGTCCCCCGTTTGGATCGAGTTTAGCAGGCCAGCAGAATTAACACCTTCTAAAGTCATCGACAAGATTCAACACGTGCAGAAGTCCAACGACAAGTTTCACATCACCGATGAAAAAGCGACACTGTACATGGCCCACGTTTCTCTTCCCAAACTATTCGACAATCGGACCGAGCCAAACAACGAAGAGAAGCAGACCTCCTGTTACAGCAAACTGGACTATCTAAAGACACACCCTGCGGCATTCCTGAAATGCAAAAATTGCAAGACGTCTTGGCTTCACGCTACACCTTGAAAGTACACCCTCAAGAAGTGCGTGGCACTCTGTTGTTTCTCGGCAAAAATTTCAAAGACGGAAAATACATTCACGTCTATCATCACGAATGAACATTTCCATGCCATTACCAGTATCACCGCATTCCTGGGATACAGTTATTACTGTGAGAAACGTGACTATGGGTATAACAATCGAGAGTAACACAAGCATTGTGGATCGAAATGTGAGGGATGTTTGGCCTCTAAAACACTCCTGACGAAGGACAACAACGAATACATTGCCCTGCTTATCAGCGCACTTTTGTCAGCCACACCTGTTACCAACAACATCTGAAGACGCAAGGTTCACAGCGGAAAAGTGATTGCCAACTCCTGAAATTGTGCCCTGCTTGAGGAAAAGGCAATAATGCCAAGGCTCATGTATATTCAGGAAAGAAATGATGTCACATTTGTCACCAAATCGTGGACTTGGAACACGAATGCTACATTCAAAACTACCAACCCCAAGGGGAGGAGGAGGAAGATGACCAGAAGAAGAAAGGGAATTTCATTTTTTTTT
This sequence comes from Megalonaias nervosa, assembly GCA_016617855.1. NCBI lineage: Eukaryota > Metazoa > Mollusca > Bivalvia > Unionida > Unionidae > Megalonaias > Megalonaias nervosa. The sequence goes on from JAECUM010006235.1 coordinate 60,078, forward strand.
TCTATTTCGAATGCATGCAAGAGACTGGTATCCACATTCCTAATTTCTGCGTGGCTCATCGAGCGTGCGAGAAGTGTATCCAAGAGCCTATCTTTAGTCATTGCCCTCACTGCATCAAGATTCCTGGAGGACGTGAAAAAAAAATCTTTCGAGGACCTAACACACTGGCCGATTTCTCCCAGTGGATCTTAGACCCTATCAACGAGACGTGGAGCCAAGAGGACATCGAACATTACGGAGATTGCCATCGCTTTGCCACGGTGATGGTTGACAATTTCTCGGAATACGATGGACAGTTTCTTCTGAAATACTATACGGAACAAAGCACCGAACTTCCTAAAGTCACCTTGAACGGAGCCAGAATCATTTCCATGCAAGTGGGACAAGTGCAGTTTAAAGATTCGATGAGTTACTTGGCCATGCCATTGAGCCGAATGCCTAAAACGTTTGGAATTACAGAAATGGCCAAAGGCTATTTTCTGCACTTGTTCAATACCAAAGCCAATCATCAAGCCGTTCTACCCCATTTGCCTGATGCTCACTAATACGACTCCGACAACTTGCACACCGAACAACGAGAAGCTTTCAACGCTTGCTACCACTCTCACCCCTCGGACCCCTTCGACTTTCAGGAAGAAATGTTAACGTATTGTTGATCCGACGTGGACATTTTACAGCGCTGCTGTGGAACATTTCGAGAATTATTCGTGGAGCACGGAGGGAGCGGTCCTTTGAAAGAAGCCTGCACCATTGCCAAAGCGTGTTCCATAGTGTACTGCAAACGATTCATGCCCGAGAAGACCCTGGCTGTCATCCGCCCTCAAACGACCAATTTTGTCAAAAGTCAGTAATCGGTTAAAGCCGTACGCTGGCTACATTACTTGTGCGACAAGGAAGACAAATGGATCCAACACGCCCGAACGGAGGAGGCGAAAAGATCATCGGAACGTATTCGGTGGCTTGTTGGGGCTTATAAAACCCTAAGATCGTCTACAAGTTTAACGGGTGCTTATTTCACGGATGTCCCATTTGTTACCCTTAACGTGACACCCAAAATGAATTTTTACAACGTACCTTGGAAGACTTGTACGAGGCTACTTGTCAACGCCTCTTGAAGTTAGAACAGCAAGGATACCAAGTGGTGGAAATGTGGGAACACGAGTACGATGACCGTTTGAAAACCGATCCCGAGTTTAAACGCATCGTGGAAAGTTACAAGCTGGTGGACCATCTGAACCCACGTGATAGTTTGTACGGAGGACGAACGAATGCATCTGTTTGCTATACCACGCAGACGAGGAGAAAAGAGAAGAAATCAATGACTTGGACGTGTGTTCGCCGTATCTTACGTGTGCAAATATTGTCACTTTCACGCAGGGCACCAGCAATTGCTGACGGAATACATTGACCCGGACAACATTCCATAATACGAAGGATTGATTAAATGCAAAGTCTTGCCCCCCATGGAATTGTACCATCCCGTTCTACCTCACCATTGCCAAGGAAAACTGATGTTTTCCTTGTGCCTTACCTGTGCCGAAACGTGCAACCAAGACCAATCTTGTCAGCACACCCAGGAAGAACGCGCCTTGACAGGAACGAGGGTCACCGTGGAATTGTTTAAAGCTTTGGACCTGTGATACCAATTGTTAGACGTGTACGAAATGCACCACTTTCCAAAGACAGAACAGTACCACAAGGGCGACGAGACTCAGAAAGGCATTTTCGCAGACTACGTGGATGCCTTTTTGAAACTGAAACAAGAAGGCAGCGGCTATCCTTCCTGGTGTCAAATTCCCGAAGACCAAAAGAAATTCAAAGAGAAGTACTTGGAGCAGTGAGGCATCACTTTAGACTACGTGGAGAAAAACGAAGGAAGGCGATCGTTTGCCAAAGTGATGTTAAATTGCTTGTGGGGCAAAATGGCACAACGAACATGTTTATCCAGGACGGGGTATTTGTCCGATCCTTGCCGCTACTTCCAGATGATTCACGACAAAACCAAATACATGAAACACGTGGACGTGAAGACTTGATCCTGGTCAATCACGAAAGAGAACTGGACTTTGTAGAAGACGACGAATTGGGAAATGTCATCATTGCGGCTTTCGTGACAGCCCATGCTCGCTTAAAATTGTACTAAGCTTTAGAACTGTTAGGAGATTGTGTGCTGTATTTTGACACGGACAGTTGCATCTACATCGATCGCCTGGGTCACCGGTACCCTGACATCGAAGGAGACAGTTTAGGAGCCTGGACGGACGAGCATCCCGACGACAAGATTCTAAGTTTTAGTAGTGGCGGTCCCAAAAATTACGGCTACGAATACGGGGACAAACAAGGAGAAGTGCACACGGAGTGTAAAGTGAAAGGATTGACTCGAAATTATCGCACCAGTCAAGTGGTGAACTTTGCTGTATTGAAAGAAGCGTTGCAGTCTGGAGAGGGTCGAGATTATAAAGTGACCACCTAAAACACCTCACAAGATTGTACCACAAGATTGTTTCACAACACACCAAATCGTCAGTCGGCCTTTGGAAAAAGTGTATCAAATCGGTTACCAGAAGCGAGTGAGACTTCCCAATCACTTCACTTTGCCGTACGGACAAACTGGTGTAAAAATAAAATGGTTCCAAGATGATAGCCACCAACAAGAAAGATGACTTCGACACAGCAAGAATCGATCGAGGGACCCACTGAGAACTCCAAAGTTCAAACAATATAATTTTCCTGTCTTCTTGCCTGACTATTGTGATTGTGTCAGCCGACTGGAAACGTTTAAAAAATGACCCACGGATAGGGAAGGATTACCTGTTTCGAATGTTTTTCCTAGAACAGGATTTGTCTGCTTGGGACCTGAGACTGGATTGGGATAAGAAGTACAGTGTTTCAGTTGTGGTCTGAGGTTGCGTATAGATCTATGTATCTATAAAGATTCAGCTATTCTAAAACATGCTCGATGGTCTCCGCACTGTCCTTACCTTTCTATGGCCTTTCCACCCATCACACTACGATACATTTATGACGGCACCTTAGAGAAGGTAGTACCGTTGTCCAGGAAGAAAAAAAGAAAGACTTCCAAAACTAAGCATACAAAAGGAAAGATTTACAAGGTCGAGAATTCATTACGACTAGTATAAAATGGGACAACGTCCAAGACCGATAGTTCATTGTAACTACAAACATCAAACGAGAAAGATGAATCCTCCTAACAAACAGATACCATTCAAGTTCGGTGATTCTCAAGTGGAGTGCGATGCTGTACCTTGCGATGGCAGGGATGGCGTACGCTATGACCTCAGTGATTCAGTACCACATCATGGGAACTTTGCTATAAGTACTACTACTACAGTACCTACCATGGAGAGTGATGCTGTGCGTGTCAAACCTGACGGATGCTAAAGCGATGCCACTCGCTATCGTACACCTTATCACTTTACTGGTCTTCATTGTCCATGTCATCCTCCACGTGAAACCATGCTACTACCACCCTATGGATGTCATCCATGCCTGAGCAAACTACTGCAGGTTTCACCGTACCCTCATCGAAATGAACTTGTGCGTTTGTCTGAATACTGCGACTTTGAAAGTCGTTTCCAAACCTTCCAAGGAAAGTAGCCTGAATATATGGGAGGACCTATCCCCAAAGAATTAGCCAGAGCCGGATTTATCTACTTGGGCGAAGGAGATAAAGTCAAGTGCTTCAGTTACGGTGTGTCACTTCACGAGTGGGAGCAGAAAGGTTTTGCTTACCTGGAACATGATCGATGGTCTCCGCACTGTCATTAAATACCTTTAGTGGGACGACCTCAATAATCTTGTGATGGATACATTACAAGAGAACATTCGTGGTTTGCCTGTGGAGTTGAGAGAACGCATTTACCGAGAGTTGGTCAAAATACAAGTCCAACGCAAAGAACAATTGCATCCGTTACGTCACCAATGTTTTAACCACTGGTACCTGAATGCTATAAGAGGACTGATTCATTGGAAAGCGTTCCAGTGGTCAGACATTGTTCAACTGACCGAGAACCAGAAGACTTCTTGCTAACAAGGTAGCCATGCTACACCGAATTCAAGAGGAAGAGTAAGAGGATTACCAAAATCTTTTACACGAAAAAATCTTGATTCAAGAGGAAACTTCTTGTGCGACATGTGGTGTGTGAACTAGTGACTAAACTATTTGGATACGTCGACGGAGTACGATCAGTTCTGTGCAAAAAGTACATTTATTACCTACGACATAAACAGGTATAAAAACTGGCTACCATGCCACGACCTTTGTCATTAGTGATACAACGATTGCCGTGGAAAGAAATCAATGACAGTATTCAGACTGTGGTGGATTACCAACGCTTTTTACGAGAACTGTATCCAATGAATTTGGGTCGTCGTGTGGTGTGTGACTTCCTTTCTGGAATTTCGTTTACCAGTCGATTCCTTGTCGCCTGTGAGGTACCACCAAAAACATGATGGTATCTCCTTTAAATGTGTCCGAGAATCTAATTCTGTTAAAAGCGTTGCTCTTTCATTTCCAAACTTGTCGACCTCTGTTTGAAGAAATGTTTCTTTGTGAAATTTTAGCCTCTCCGGATGCTTACGAAGATGTGTGTATATTTTGTGACTTGCACTCTCACTGGAAATATGTACGTGACTGGAAAAGTCTTGGTTTCGAGGCTTGGACGAAAGAAGTAGCTTACATTGCCCAAGATTTGTGTTATGCATTCAAAGGAAAAAGTGAACCTTAAGTGTCCAGTGAAAAAGTGACCTTTAAACCTGTCTTTGCTATAGTGCCAGAAGAAGAACCCGACACCGAGGAAACTACTCCATTCAGGACAGGACCATCATTGACATGGACATCCCCGAAAGGTCATTCCGGGAGGACCCCTGTGTGACTGTGCCAAGTGTAGAGCCTCTAAGAACATTACAAACTGTCCCTAAGACACCACACCTTTGTCACCAAAAATGTTGTACTGTGACTTGTTTATATTCCACTTTGATCGTTTTGATGTATATTTTATAGATGTGTATTTTATAGATGTACTTAACCATTTGTCTTCTATGTATTTTTGTGTTTGGTGTTCAATTTTAAAAATGTTTCTGAAATAAACGTGTCCTGAAAAAAGTATAAAATCTCTTGTCTTGTCTGGCTTCGTTTCAAAAGTGACATTCCCTGCACTATGGCTACCTCTGCTATCTCTGCTTCCTCTTCTTCCACTTTCAAAGTCATCGACGAAAACTTAGATCGTTGGGAGGCCTTGTATCTTTGTTATCGCTTTAACATGTTAATTCCTGGACCGATCGATCGTCCACCTCAACGTATCGTGTGGTGTTACAAAGAGCTGCAATCGGCGTACAGCCTCCTGCGATTCCATCATGTTTGTGGAAAGTATTCCTGGCGAAGACGACGGGATCGTGTCTGACCCCAGTCAAACTCATCTAGTTATCTTCGACGGCATGTTAGGAGAAGACAAAGAAGAAATTAAACTGGTTTACGCGCAAAGGGCATCATCGTAATGCCAGTGTCATTTACATCACCCAAAATTTGTTTCAACAAAGTAAAGCCCATCGCACCATCAGTGCAAGTGTTAGCCAAACAGTCAGGAACTCTTTCGCTGACTCATGCGTACGACGATGCCACTCAAACCTCACAAGCCTATTTACTCCTGGATGTAAAACCCACGACACCCGATTATTTGCGATATTTTTACCGATCTGTTTCACCACTGGTGCCAAGACGGAGGGCTTGTCGTGCACACGTCCCCGTCGACTTAACAAAAATAATCTATAACATCCTCGGACACTTTTGGTCTGTCTCACACATCGTCAACATGACGTCCCTTCAGTCTCATCTTCCCGTTAAATTGACTTGTGCCTTGTACGGCATCAGTCGCAAAGAAAATCCACAAATACGTGTTCGTGTCTTAGAAGCCAGTCTCAAAGAAGTCTTATGACGGTTTACGGTGACAGCACGTAAACTACTGCAAGGCATCATTCATATTTCACATCAAACCAAACCCTTTTTTGAGAAAAACAAAGTAGCCTTGACGCAACTGGTAGATCTCCACATCGACACTCAAACCAAAATCCAAATCATTTTGAAACCTGGAAGTAGGAGTTCCCTAGGAGGTGTCATCATTCGCTCCCTCTTAAAATGGGATCCCAAAGCCCCCAAAGTCATCCCCAAGAAAAAAAGCCACTCCCTGACCAAAACGTACCCAGACGAAAAAAAGCAGTGGCGTCTAGACCAGGTCACAGCCCCAGAAAAAGAAAAGTCCCGAGAAAAAAAAGAAAAGTCCCAAGAAAAGACCCCAGAAAACAGCTTCTTTCACCAAGAGAGGCACTACAGTCCGGTCGCAAGTTTGTATTCCCAAGCCACGACCTGCAGCGACGGTGACCGCGTCTCTAGTAGCCTCAAGTTCTTCCACTTCTCCGTTGCTGGTGATGCCAGGCAAATCCAATTTGACACCCGTTTCTTCCCCACTTAATGAAAAAATGGAAACCCGTGTCTCCAGGAACTTCTCCCCCAGCGGTGACACCCTCCACCTCTTTAGCCTCAGCGGCAGTTGCTAACAAAGTACCTGCCCCCCAAATCAAAGTCCAAGAGAGATCGGGCATGTTACAGAGTTTACTGGATTTATCCAAGCAAGAACTGACCCGAATTATTTCGTTGCGAATCCCTCCACGACGCGTGATGCCTGTCATCAAGTTGATACGACGTAAAGACAATCAGTGGCGACGCATTCCACTATGAAAAAGATCTGGGAAACGATGGGTATTAGTGTTTTTGTGCTCCTAAACGCCAAAAGATTTCCTCTAAAAGAAGTGTACACCATCACCATCGTCGTTCTCCTGTCCAACAAGGAAAAGGAAAAGGAAAAAGAAAAGGGCAGTCTCGTCGTTTGGCTCGGCATCCGAGGAAACGCTTAGCCAAGCATCGACATCTACCCCATAAAAGACCCCATCGTCCAAAGAAAAAGAGGAGCAACCAAATAGGAGGATTTTCTCTTTATGGCGATGATTCGATAGTCAAAGAGGTCGTCAAACAGACCAGTCACACACCCTACCAACTCCTCCAAAAATACTACTTAAAAAAAAATAAGATAAAATGATGTGTGCCAAGTCATCGACGTTAGTGTTCTGTTTGTGTGTGCCCCGGAACAAACAAAGATGTCACCATCCAGAAGCCATCTCTCTTCTACCCCCAAAAGAAAGTAAAGGAATGGATTGCCTCCTCGTTTAACCAAACATTGGGACGTGTTGTCCGTCCTGTCGAAAGCCCTTTCACCCATGTGAAAACAACTCATTCAAACAGACTCCAAAGACGTCATCGATACCTTGTGCGAATGTTGTCTGAATGTCTTGAAAGGAACGATACCTTTGTCTCAACATCAGAAAGAATGCTTATCCATGCATCGACACGTTCTTCGCCAAAAGATCCAAAACAAAATACCCATCCGTCAAAGAAAAGATGTTGGTACAACGCGGAGGATTTGTGCACCTATTGTTAGCACCCACAATAAAAGTCACACTGGCACCACTGATTACAGGACTCGTGGGAGCTACTTCTTCACAATTGACTCAAAGGATCGAGAAGATAAAAGGGGTCTCTGGGGTGAAAAGATCTCAGACGTGAACTTTAGAATCTGATAGAAGAACGAAAACCGACTTTAGTGCTTTACAAACGATGGATGGAATTCCGTCGTTGGCAAGAAACTTACCTCCCAATCCTCATTTGACCGAGATGTCCCAGTTATAACACGAATTGCAATCGTTGATGGTGTTATTTATATGTAATTTGATTACTTGTGTGTTAGTTTTAAGTTATTTTTTTATTTTATTTTTGTTTTATTAGATATTATTGTAATGATAACTTTATTCACTGTATTTGACTTTTTTTTTCAGAAAATTCAGTTAAGTTCTAGTAAATAACAGTGTTGCTACATTATATTTTTTGCTGACTTAGTTCCTGACCTTGGTTAAAATACGTAAACACAGAGTGAAAATCATTCGTCTAATCAAGGTCATTCTTGGCTTACGTCAGCTCTGTTGTAAACAACCTTTTTTTTTTAAATTTCCATTGTGGGAATCATTGATTCTTAGCTAAGGCTATACTAGCCACGTGCTAATTGACATATTATTTTACTGCGTTGTTCGAGCTAAGTGACCACGTGACTCCATCATGTGATATAAAATTGAGGGTTAAAACAGATGTTTTTAGTATTTTCAATCAGTCGTAAATTAATACCTTCGGAGCTCAGAGGTATTTTGTGTTGTGACCAGTTCGAGTAAGTTTTTTTATTTAAATTAATTTATTCACTCTGGAAAACATACATGTGCTCTTCTTCATCAAAATTCTTGGACAAAGACATTTAGTGGAAATTATTATGGAATTCTAAACTGGAACATTATAAATTGTGATTCAACGAGAAACTATTGACATCAGTACAACGACCTCATCTGACGTCATTGCCTACCATATTGGAGCTTCGTCAGGATTAGAACTTTGATTCATTTAGAACTTTTTAGTGATAGGACTTATAATTTTTTTAATTCTAGGATTAATTTTTGGCTTAGATTCACAAACCGTAAGTCCTTTTTCATATTTTTACCTTTTTTTCTAAGGAAATAAATTATTTTGTGAAAATTTACAAAGCTTGTTGGCTTCACTCTTTTCTTTGTTACTTTTGTACGAGCCTACACTTAACAATGGATCGCAGCGATTTGTTAGAAAGGACAAGGAAGAAAGAGACGACGTCGAAGACACCCGTCCAGAGGACTTCACATCCCAGAGCTAGAAAGACCAAGAAATGATGAACCGTCCGAGAATTAGACGTTTTTGATTATTAAATCACAGAGAGAAAAAAGAAGAATGCACCGAGAGTCTTGCATTTGTTTCAAGTCAGAACTGGATCTGTTTGCCATGCCACCTACTATGATGACGATGCAAGAATCCCAATGGGTAGAATTTCATCTCGTCTCCTCTTTGAAGGACTCAGCTCCCATCTAATTTGAAATCAAAGGACAGCCCGAAGATTACATCGATCTGAATAGCAGGTACCTGAAAGTCAAAATTCTCGATAAGGATAGACAGCGATGAGAAAGTAGCTCCTGTCAACAATTTCATGCATTCGTTGTTCAGCGAGGTGAATTTGTACTTGAATAACAAACTATTCATCAGCAGCATGGATACTTACCCTTACCGAGCGTGCCTGGAAAATGTCTTGACGTACGGAAAAGAAGCCAAGAACACTCATCTGGATGCCTATGTGATAGCTGCAGAAAATACCACTTACAAAACCATCATCCAAGAAGCCAGAATCTACGAACGCCGTGTGGAAGTGTTACCTAAAGTGGGAAACGACATCAGTCACACTTTGAGCAAAACGACCGCCAAGTATCCGATACGACGCGTGGAAGTGAAAAACTTCACGAGTCCCGCTGGACAGCAATCCACGATCGAAGATCATCTGTTCCTAGAACAGTTACCCAAACGTTTAATCGTTGGTATCGTCAGGAATTCAGCCTTCCACGGAGCCCCCAATGAAAATCCTTTCAACTTTCACCACTTTGACTTGTCCAAAATTGAAGTCAGTCGCGATGGCAAGACCCTGTGTACCAGATCATTCGAACCTACCTTTGCTCAAAAGAATTACTTGAGATCATACTTGTCCCTGTACGAAGCTACCGGACAGTTAGGGAGTAACACCAGCCACGGTATTACGTACGACGATTATGCAGGAGGTTACACGTTGGGGGCTTTTGATATAACTCCTGATCAAAGCAGCGACGAGGAACATTTCCACCCTATAAAATCCGGCCATATTCGTGGGGAACTTCAGTTTGCTAAAACTCTATCCCCAGAGCACACGGTGAACGTTATCTTGTATGCCGAATTTGATAATACGATAGAAATCAACAGTTTGAGAGAAGTCATTCTAGACTTTTAGAAATTATGGAAGACTCTTATTCCTCTTTGAATAGTAGATAATCTTTGGAAATGGAATGAGAGGATATCGTGGAAGCAGAACCACCCACCAAAAAAAGAAAAAGACGAAGAGGACATGGTCATATCCAGATGGCCAGAACACGAACAACATTTAGTCTCCTATTTTCCCAAAGACCTTGCAAAAACCATTACATGATTGGCCAAGAAGATTGCTATGGATGTCAAAACAATCATCCAAGTCAAATTCAACACGATAAATGTATGATGATAAGTCAAGAAGTAAAATTTGGACGAGTATCTGGAGGACGCTTGGGGTCTCATCTCGGAAGAAGCAGTGTTGCATCAGTGGTATAAAGACTTGCGTGATCATTCTTCCCCTCCATTGACTGTTCTCGAGATCCATCGCATCGAATCTCTCTTGGCCCAGAGAACGGAGACGAAGCGAAGAGACAATTACTTGATACAGATTTTCAAGCAAAAAGTCAGAATTGAATTGATGACATATCACTACCTGTGAAACAAAAAGAGAAAAAAACAAAAGAAAAAAAATGGATACCTGGGAACTTTGTTACCTTTTGAAAAACAGTTCGTACACCGCTTCTTGGAATCCTGTCGTGTGTGCTAAAGATGAACTTCCTCATCGCAAACCTAAAGACCATCAAGCTTATGTCATCAACACGGACGACAGTCATCTCCCAGTAACCCACTGCGTAGCCGTCTACTTTCCCCACGATGCCTGTGTGGAGTATTTTGATTCGTATGGATTACCGCCTTTGGAAAACGACATCATCAACTTTAAGAGAAGAAATGCCCAGACGACTCTCTTCAATAATGTGAAATTACAAGGCACAGATTCCATAGTGTGTGGACAATATTGTGTGTATTTTCTTCATCAATGCAATCTTGGATATCCCTTAGAACATTTAGTGACTTATTTTGATCGTGACACTTCTAGATACGATGAAAAAGCAGATAGATGGTTTTGTGACCGTTATGGATATCTCTTATCTTTAGCTAGGAAAATAGTGTACATCAATGGCTAAATGACCTCCATCAGTGGAAGTCTATCTTGACTTCACAACGTTGTCAACCTTGTCAAAAATTGGTTATTTGATATTGTATGAATTGATATTATATTATGTTTTGGTTAATTGTTGGTTGAATAAAAAGGTTATCTTTTTGGAAAAAGTGTTGCTGGTTTGTTTTTTTTTAAAAAAAAAATTGTTTTCGCTATACATGCTTTTTAACTTCCCTCTCTCGATTTCTCACCATGAGATAAGCTATAGCGTTCCTACCCCAGAAAATCGTAGGGATGTTTTCTATCGCGTCCGCGCTTGAGCCCTATAAAGTGGGGTGGTCTCCATTTTCACCATCCATTGTTGACTCCTCAGCCTATGAAGATGTGTTCAAGACTAGCAAACCTGAACGAAGCCAACGTGAATTTACATCGGGTCAGGCAAAACCTGATACCCAAGCCTGATGAGATTGAAAATGTCAGGATGTTAAAAGTAGCCCAACACCTGATAAAAGAGGTGTTTAAAGACGAAATCAGGAAGGAGAAAGAAGAGTGGACCGAAAAGTATAGACTTCAGAAAGAGCAGAGAGAACAGCAGCAGCAGCAGCAACAACAACAGCAGGAGCCAGACAGAGGTTTTATGGACTGTCGTGTGGACACGAAAGAGTTCTCCTTCTCCTTCCGAAGAAGCAGACCCTATCCTGTGGGAAAGCCTGCAGTCAGACGGGGACGCAATCTTAGACGATAAGAGACTGCCATAACCCCCAACAAAACAGCCATTTTCACGGCTACTGCAAACAATCTAGAAACGAGATACTAGTCAAATTGTCAAAAACATTTGTCTGTCTTTGTGTATTTGTCTGTAGGTTAAAAATAGAAGTGTGACTATAAACACTTCTTTTCGCTGACTTGTAAGATAGTCTATGTGTTTTTTTATATGTAGGGGAGATAATAAAGTGTGTTTGTAATAAAAAAGTAAACGTGATTGTTTCTCTTAGGTCCGTGGGTTCCATGTTATTGATGGTGGAGTGGGTATTGTTAGTGTTTGTGTAATGGGAATGTTTTCCTTCAATCCGTGCTTCAGAGTTACAAAGCGGAGAGTTCGTCAGTCTGGCTAGCCAGCTTTGGCTAGTCAACACTTTCAAAACTGAGCAGAACAGCCAACTTGATTGAGCTTCAGATGCACCTGGAGTATGCCAGGCGAATCCTGGATGAGCTGGCCATAGAGGTCATAGAAGAAAGTGCCGGGATAGAAGAGGAGGAGGAAACGAAAAGAGAGATCCTGCCTCGCTCATACTTAGGCCTTTGTGTGAGGTCAAGCCTGAGGTGAGGACACCACCGCCACAACCACTACCACTACATCCAAAAGCCGCTGTCCCCCATATGCAAAACTGGGAGAAGGAGTTGGAAAGACAGCAGCAAGAGTGGGAGCCGCAGAGACTTCATCATCCCCGCGTGTGGAATAGAAGAAGAAGGAGGGAAGTCTTCACTATCCTCAGAGTGAGAATTGGGATGATGAGGCCACTCAAGCCCCCTCTGCACTCCCAAGAACAAATGTCAATTGGGAGAATGACTGGAGCCGCCTTTGCGTGTGTGGTGCCCGGTCTGGAAGGTGCAGGCATTAACCAGGTGCATATAAAGTTCACAAAAAAAACAGCCCTTCTCAGGGCTAACCATATCTCTAGAAAAGAGAGACTGATGAAGTTGCAAAAAATATTAGTGTGTGTATGTGTGCGCGCGTACTTTTGTGTGTGTGTGTGTGTGTGTGTGTGTATTTGTGTATGTGTGTGTGTGTATGTGTGTCTTTCCCTTAATAAACCCATTGTCTCTACACTCATGAGTGTTTGTTTTGTGTGAATGGGGAGTAGTGTAACTATAAACACTAACTACTTTGCTGATGTGATTGTAGGTAATGGTGTGTTTTGTATATAAAACCTTTCCTTTTCCAACTATGTATTGATAGAAAGTATAGTGGTTTTGTTAGTATTAGTGTATTGTTTTGCATACATATTTATTTTAGGTTAGCACTCTCATCCCTGTGAATTTTTCGGTAGTTGATATGGGTAGTTGGTGAGAGGGGATGTTTTCCTTCACGTCCGTATTTCATGTATATAAAGTGCAGCGTTTATCATTCGCGCCAATCTGGAGAGCAGGAAACCCCGCTAGTAAACAAGTAATTAATGACATTCATCATAGCTTAGATAATATAGGGAGATGGGCTGATAAATGGGGCTTTAAAATCTACCACGATAAAACAATATCTGTTCTATTCACTCCAAAAATAAAAACCAAATTGACATACCCCAAATTATTTATACAGAATAACAATATCAAAATTTGTCAAAGTAGCGAGATTCCTAGGTATGTATTACGACGAACGCCAAAATTGGGGTCAACATATCAACAACCTAATAAACAGCTGTAGTAAAGACTTAAATCTAATGCGAAACCTTAAAGGAACTACCTGGGGGTCCAACCAGGAAACACTACTTACCATATATAGGGTACTGATAAGATCGAAACTGGACTTTGGATGTCAGATTTACAACTCGGCAAAACCTAAACATCTCAAAAAACTGGACACGATCTAACGTAAAGCGTTGATTATCTGTACAGGCACTCTCCCGTCTACATCATTAGCTGAACTACAAGTACTTACAGGGGAACTCCCACTTCAACTAAGAAGACATGAACTATTGCTAAGATACGCCACTAGGTTAACAACTCACCTAGAAACACACCCGACTAGGAAAACCATACTTAAATGAGACAAAGCCTTCAGCAAAAAACTATTCCCTCATATACCAGGAGGAAAACTGATCCATCAACTGACGGGACTACTCCCGATAACAATTTTCAGGCGGAACCCACTGAGTTCCCTGACCAAGCCCCATGGATATCCTCAAAACCATCAATTAACACACAAGCAACAAAATTTGGAAACAAACTTGAAGAAGAGCATATGCTAAAAGCAAATATAACATTTGAGATCCTCACATCCTACTCCAGTTTCGTAAAAATCTACACAGATGGCTCCATAACATCTGAACCACCCAGAACGGCAGCGGCAGTGGTTATCCCAGAACACAATATCCAATTGGGAACCCGATTACCTGACCACTGCTCAATTTTTACGGCAGAATTCTGGGAAATAATGGAAGCATTAAAATGGATTAAAGATAACAAAATTAAAAAGTCAGTAATCATCAGTGACTATCTCAGCGTAATAATACCCATACCATCAAATAACTCCAAATCAAGCGATAACTTCCTAAAAAGAACAAATTTTTACTAAAAGAGCTAAGCAACAAGCAACAACATGTGGAATTCATGTGGATCCCATCTCACATAGGAATTATAGGAAATGAAATGGCTGACAAGATAGCAAAACATAAATTAGGTGACTTTAAACCCATAACCATAAGCTACAGTGTCAGCGAAATACAAGGCATTATTAAGACCTATATCAACAATAAATGGCAGGAACAGTGGACTAATAGCACTAAAGGACGCAAATTTTATGCCATTCAAAATGTGGTTAACCGAACCGTACAAACTCCAAAAAGTAAACAGCCCTGATCAAACAATTATAAACAGAATAATAACGGGCAAAACGAAATTGGCAAGCAGTTTCGGTCAACTCATAGGCCCGAACCGTCCAACATTAACTGCTACCACTGCCAAGTTCCTGAGATCTAAACCACGTACTGAACATCTGTCACAAGTATAAGGAAGAAAGAACTAAATTCATAAACGAACAGAAAAAGATTAGATCCCCGGGTGTGTTCCCTTACTTCTTAAAAAATAACCCAAACATCAACACCACCTGTCAAAATATCATTAACTTTATACATGAAGTGGGACTTACCAATAAAATATAAAAATATAAATAGTTTTATACAAGAAGGTTAAAATAAATAGAAAAAACTGATAATCAAACCAGGGGGTGCGAGATGGCGTGGGGGCTTCGGTTTACGGCCCACATAGGGGTATGTACCAGCCTAAGCGCGGGCTGGAGCCCTTACCTCATCTCAAATCTCATGGAATAACAACCTAGAATAATAAATCAATCTAAACCAAACTTATAATGCAAAATGGCATAAAACAATGTATAGGCGTCTTTGGATGTCAAGGACACGATCAATTCGACGAAGGCGCCTTGTCCTCCCCAAAATTAACGCCACGCATGAATGAGTTAAATTAAAAGCTAAAAGCCGTAGTCTAAACTAAACCACCACCAAAAGCAACCCCACCCCCCAAAAAAAATCTTCTTTATGTCTCTATTATTCTAATTTTCTAATTCTCTACTTTTCCTACTCTACATCCACCCTGATAACACCATAGAATCCTTAAACACCCTGGAATGCCTAATCTAACATGCTCTAATCCTACCTTAACACCAGAATTCTTACCAACTCCACCCTAATATACCACCACTGCTCACGATGACAGCTTAAGGAAACCATATAAACAACATCTCAAATAAGACCAAAATTAGCCAACTATAAGGTGGTCAAAACCCCAAGACCATCAGGCCCCGCCGCTCAAGGTGGCAATAACAAAAATATTTAGAGTAATCTAGGACCCCAAACTACCTCTTATAAGGTGGTCCAAATAAACTAGGACCATCAGGGCCAGCCACACAAAGCGGCAAATGAACACCTAACACTAGGAAAAATTAAGGACCCATAAATTAACAACGTATAAAGTGGTCTAACATCCAGAACCATCAGGGCCAGCCACACAAGGTGGCAAATATAGGAAACAGCTGCCATCAAAAGCACACCTCTTAAACCTAACAAATTCATAAAAACAGCACAGAGGTTACCATCCAAAATTGATCAAGTAACTAAGTATTTAGGCCAAATACCCTGGAACGGAGCACCAACCTGTGGACCGGCACCAACCTGACCTCCTTTCCTCCCCGCCACCACCAAATTAAGCAGCGTGCGGTGCGCGCATTAATCCAATTTTTACTGAAATGCAGTAATTACCAACAAATGAGTGTGTGCTGGGTCAAATCCCACTCATTTACTCTTGCACTATCCAGCAGATACAAACTAGAAACATGAGTGCGTGAAGGGTCTACTCCCACTCATGAGGGCCAAATTACAGGTTGTTAAGGTATTAATAGTACCACAGCCTGCCAGCTATAATTAAACATCACTCTACGAGTGAAGAAATGCGTGGGGGAAGTGGCACTGATTCCTTCCCTCAAGAACAATTAAACAGCCTGCTGTGCAGGCATTAAACCGTCGCGCATGCCCGTATGGGTGAAAGCGACGTAAATTAAATTAACTAACTAAACAAACATTCGCTCCGTTCAACATTGAATGCAAAATGGCAAGCAACCGTTTGGACAAAATGAACAAGCTGCAGGAAGTGGTTGATGATATTGGGATGGCGGTGGAAATGTTGGTGAGATTAGAGGATGGTTGTTATAATCCCCACCGTCTCAAAATGGAGATAAATAATTTAAGGAAGGCCAAGGAAAGGCTAAGAGAACTAATTAAACAAGAAAAAGAAGAAAAGGAAGACATAGAGGACAAAGAGAGAATGAGAAGATGGAATGAAATAGTAATGAAAGAAAAGGAAAACGAAAAGAGGAAAAATGAGGAGATAGAGGTAAAGGAAGAAGAAGAAGAGGAGAAGAAATACGAGAAGAAAAAGAAGAATGTGGTGCAGAAAATAAGATCTTGCTGGAAGAGAAAACGAGAAGACAGAAATTAGAAGACAAAGAAGAAGAAACCCAAAGTCCCTTTTCAGGTCCATTCCATTGCCTCGAAAAGCTATCTATTCTCTCTTGCCATATTTGTGTATTTGTTTGTTTGTCTATGTCTATGTCTCTATACATGTTTCTATTGTCCCTGGAGTCTCTAGTACTCCACCGCGGTACTGACGAACGGTACGGGTCGACCCGTACCGTTGGTCAGTACCGAGCGGAAGTTTATCTAGAATCATCATTTTAAAAGATTGTTGCGCTTTATTTTAAATCTTGTTCTGCTCTTGGCGGAACATATGTGATAATTTATATAAAGTTATATGTTCCGCTCCTCTCCGCCACGCGTTATAGCTTTTCCTGTTCCGTCAAAGGTTATTTTATAAATAGAACATTCCGCTGTCACTGCTCCGCCCGATTGAGGTCAGTCACTTGCAACATTGTTGCCAGTGTCCAGTACCGCGACGTCACCCCTGTTCCATTTCCCTTAAGGCTAAACAGACCCACCCTGTTCCATTTTCTATTTTGAGGCTATATTTCAACCCCCTAAATTTAACATAGAAGTCTACGTGAGGCTATAAATTTTGAGACTATAGTGCAAACTCCCAAACTTAACATAAAAGTCTACGTGAGGCTATAGTGCCCCCTTCACTACTCGTGTTGTTTGCAGTTGGATCCGACATATAAGTGTATATACGGTACGTCATACGAAAATCATACTCCATGCATATTCTAACAACTTTCTATATATCATTTGTACCTTTATCTTTTATTTTATATCTTTAACATAATTTGAACAACTTTACTTTTCTTTTATTTTGTTATACTATATGTGTATTTGGAAGGACTTAACTCCCAAAAGTATGTTGTGGTTTTGGGGGCAATTTTTGTGTTTACACTTTTAGAACGTAACTTTTAATCAGCATTATATAGCCATTATTGTGTTGACGTGCCATTAAACCCTGTGCATACATATATAATAATTAATTTTGTGTTTTTCTAGCAAATATATCTCGAAATACGTTGGTATTGTAGTAGAGCATCTGCATTTCGCTTACTGTCATTGGAAAACATTGGTTGGCTCCAGTCTTATTTTCTACTATCATCGCCAAGCTTTATACACTGACAAATATTTTGAGAGAGAGAGAGAGAGTAACCAGATACGTTATATTCATGGAATATGGTATGCATACATTGATGTATACATGTTTGATACTATTAGTATTACTTATTAAAGATTGCTTGCTTGATTGATTGATTGATTTTTTGATCGATTTTTTGATTGATTGATTGATTTCCAGCATCGCTGTGTACCTATATTTATCAATGCAGCTGGCACTTTTCCATAAATAAAGCACTGGATATCACCCTTATTGTATTTTTTTGTAAAAGATAACAATAGTTTAAAAATTGTAACCTCCAAACTTAAAGAAGCTATTACGTCGTATTACATTTGAAATATGGTTATTGTTGTTGTGTGGTTTAACGCCATTTCTCGGTGCAAGATAGGCTATACACAGCAGCCAGTATAACTGGTGGAGAAAGAACCTGCGGAAACCCTGAAGGAACCATCGACCCACGGGCAGCTACAGGCAAGCTTTCTCAAACACATCGGCCGAGCTCGAGATTCTAACCCGAACACGGACAGAAGTGAGGTGGCAGTGGTCGATTAAGGCGAGCGCTTTGGACCATTCGGCTACCGAGGTCCAATGAAATAAAGAACAAAAGACATGTATGTTATTTTACCTTGATAAAATAATAATAGTAACCAACATCTGTTCTGGTAAAGCAGAGCATTTTTATTCGGCTATACTTCCCCCATCTTCACAATTACCCTCCACACCTCGTACCCTTTTTTGGATCGATGCGGTACATATAACAAAATAATTTTAAAAAAACTGAGATGTCCGTTTCAAACTACACGAGAACTTAACTTTTAACACTCACGCATGCACAAATCATGAACGGGCAGAACCATTTACGGTTAATAATCCCCTCTTTCCTTCCAGATTGGAGGCAAAACTAAATAAAAATGAGAGAATTAAGGGACTAAACAAAATTATTAATAACAGGGTTCCTACGCTACCGGGAAATCTGGAAAAAGTCGGGAGAAATGAGGACTTTTTTCCCGACCGTGAAAATTCCTTGAATTGTGAAAGTCGGGAAAAACCTGTGAATTTTCCGCCACCATATGACGCCCGAAACAATTACGTAATTGAATTGTAACTGAACTGATCATGAGTTAAATGTATCGACCTCTAACCAGAATATTCGGAGGTTGCAGTATGGATCATTCATGTGCTTGCCATAGACATATTTTTGGAGTCAATCCAAATGCTCAATGGATTATATTCGTCTAGTAACCTTTTTTTCCTTGCATGGAAGGAATGAAAACCAGTCTAGCATTATAAAAGGCCACCATGTTTACGGCAAAGTGTAGCTGCTTACCGGATGCCCTAGCAAACTTAAACGTTATTAAATGGAGTCATACCTGCATGAAATCGATATGAAAATTATTTATTTTCTCAGAAATTGCGAATATTAAAATCTTTCTGCCTTTTAATTTGCTGAAAGACAAGATAAAACTACTGCGTTGATGAAATTTGACCTGGTACTCGCGATTTGCATTGCTAATCTCATGAGTACACAAATCTCACGACCCACATTTTCAAATGTTGTAGAAAAAAATATTAAATGAATACTGGTTGTAATAAAAAGTCAAAAACGAAAGAACACAAATTGTTAATATTTATTCCGAGAACAACTTCCGGAGTTTTCTTGTGTCACATGACTACCACGTTGACATGTGCTATCTGCTGGATGCATCAGACTGGCGAGATTGCTTAGTAAGCGGCAGATTTCTTGTTGTTCTCGAAACAAATATGTAGAGAATTATATGTTCTTTTTGGTTTTTACAAAAGGTACCTGACTTTCATTTAATATAATTGAATTTTTCTACATCAACATTAAAAAGGAGTTTGTTGTTGATATCACGTTACTATTGGACTTCTGAAGTCATTGTTTGAAATATGTGAAGTCATGTGACTAGTATTGCAAATGGCGAGTACCGGGTCAGGTTTCATCTATGCTGTAGTTTCGTCTAGTCTGTCAACTGATTAAAGAACAACGATCATAATATTTGCCATTTCTGAGAAAATAAATGATCTTCCTATCGATTTTATGCAGGTATGAGTCGACAATAACATAGTTTCAATTTGCTAGGCCCGCTGATAAGCGACTAACATATGCCGCTACCGCACGGTGGCGGCAAATTTGAAATTTTCGATATGCAATTGCACTGTCTCCACACCCCAACCTAAATGTCCAAATGTAAAAAATGCGATGGGAATATTCGGAAGAAACCCGGATTAGAAAACGGAATGCTATTCGTTTTGGGCCAAATTTGTTGTCCAAAATGTCGAATCTCTGAGCTGAACTTTGGTGCAAAACTGTTACACGGTGACATGTAGCTTGAAGCATTGGTTTCAGATCTTAAATAGAACGCGGGAGAATTGGGAAATTGTCATTCCTTGTATTATATATTAAAAAACGATACAAGCCCGTGTATCAATACTGGTTTGGGGTCCGAATTATCGAATTGCAAGAAGACAAGCCGGTTGATTTTACAGAAAATTCAGTCCGTGTTTATGCAACAATATTTTAATTTTTAAGGTCTTTTGTCAAAATTTAAATGAACCGTTTTTTTAATGAACCCTTTTTTTTAATGATGGATTTTTAACCAAATCGTCTTAAGGAGGTTAGGTTTGAAAAATCTTGTTTGGGATTTTATTGGCACAGATAAATTCTGGGTTAAACTTTTTTCATTAGAAGATAAGATTCGAATACTTTGTGTTTATTGTTTTTTCATACTGTGATAGGAAATGTCTATTTTGTATAACATGCACATATTTTGCTATATAATTCTTTAGAATTAAAGGAAACAAAACAAATTTTTGTTCATTATGTTGCTTCCACATAGCAACATAATGCAGGTCAGCAAAGTAAAGTTAGAATTTTTATTCTGCATATTCTGTACATTGAAATGACTTTACATGCCAATTTATAGGAATATAATCAAACTTATTTCGTGTGATGCATTTGTGGTTTTGTACATGATCATCTTTTCTGACTTAGATGTTTTGGAGAGTCTTGAAACAGAAAAGTCTTTAGATTTTGAAAATGAATGTTTTATGATCTCAAATGTTCTTTAATCCCATTAAATAATGGTCATATGAGAAAATTGAAAAAAAAAATTGATTTCATCCTGGAAAAACCCGGAAATGACCTGGAAATTTATCTTTATAAAAGCGTGGGAACCATGTAATAAGCATACGTTAAGCCAGTGTACAGTAAAACAATAAATCTGTTCCATGCAACTTACATATGCTGAACTTGTGTACGTTTTTTTAGATAATAAATCAAAACGTTCCTTGTGACATGCATAACGTGAAGTTGTTGGCGATACACTGATTAATCTGAAGATAATCGAATGTCAGTCATTCACAGGTTGCTGTTGTTGTTGTTGTTGGTGGTGGTGGTGGTTTTCTGTATAATACAATGAATTAATTTGTTATCGATGACACACATCACATTACGTTCTATGTGATTAACTGTTTTATCTGAAGATGCCCTCGTGTTGGCAACATGTTTAGGTTAGGATAATGGTATGGTCTGCTCCCTGTGCTGTTATTTGTATTTTAGCAGGGTAATAATTACGGTGAAATAAATTGTACGTTGGATCGAGTTGTTGATTGGTTTTTAACGGCACTTTAATCACCTTTTTGGCAACATCAGTGAGGCTAAGTGGGGGGAGTGGGGTCCAAGGACACGCCGAGGCAGCCGACCTGCGGATAATAGACTCCTGATCCATGAATTACGAGTCTGACGCTTAATCAATTGAGCTACCGGAGACTGCTTGAAAAGAATGTGTTGGGGGGCAGGGGTGAGAGAGAGAGAAAGGAAGGAAGAGTTGGACAAACAGAAGGGCTGATAGAAAGCTTTGAGTTAACCATTTAGCAAACTAAGTAATAAATAAATGAATTAACAATGTAGATGAGAGATGATGTATGCATTTTCGTACTCGAAAATAATCATCTGATATTTCATGCAGTCTGATTAAAATCGAGATTTCCTGCATGACGGGTATCTTACAAATACCGATACAAGGCCGTGTTCTGCTTAATTACATCCTTCACGTATACAAAATGAAAAACGTCATTCGGAACATATCATTTCTAACAGTAACTCTCCCTAACTCGAAATGCAACACTTTGTTTGGTAGGTTACTAATAATAACTGAATTTGGACTTCTAAAGGTCGACAGCACGTGAGCCTTTATCAGCGTAAGTAGGATCTAGGTGGAATCCTATCTTGTTATTGTTTTAGGTATGGGGTCGTCCATTAATTATGTCAACAAAATGGGGGGGAGGGGGTTTGAAGAAGTTTGACAATTGTTGACATGGGGGAGGGGGGAGTTCAAGATAAATTGACGTCAACAATGTTATTTTTTTTTACAATAAATTTAATAAATCAAAAAATAGAAGCTAGAATATAAAGTCTCGATTTTTTCATGAATTCAAAGTGTTATAGTCAATTTGAAATCTGTTAAACAAGTAAAAAAAAAATGTATTAAAATTTATTTGTAGACCTTTTAATTTCCATAATTCTATTTTTAGCATAAAAGCCAGCCGTATAAAATATTGTTAGTTTGGGGGGGGGGGTAAATTTTTTTGACATAATTTTATTAGAGGGGTCACTGAAAGTTTGACAGTTGTTGACAAGGGGGGGGGGAGGAGGGGTAAAAAACTGCCTAAAAATTGTTGACATAATTAATGGACGTCCCCTATAGTCACTTGATAATGGATATGTACTGTCTAACTCCGAACCCTTACACATGTCTCGTTATCATATTATAGTTATAAATGTTGGAACTCCTTTCATGATTTCCAATCTGTGTCCCCTTGTAAACTTACTAATCATATAAGAATATTAATAATGCAAGACATATCGATACTAACGGAAACAAAAATGGTTTAAACCAAGCTGCGATCTAGAGTAAACTCTATAAATAATCACCCCATGTGTTTGGGCGGCTTTGAAGTTATAATACCATAAATTTGTTGTTGGATTTGCCTAAATACAAGCAACAAAGAGTAAAACTATCTTGATCTGTTAAGTTATTTAGGCATTGACTATTGATCAACTGATAATGTATGTATTTTGAAACAAACACTGCTATTTTGTTTGGGTTTTTTTTATTTATTTTTTTTGTGTGTTTTTTTTTTTCTTTAAACCAAGAAATTTGCGAGAACAGATGTTTACTTTATTGCTACATCTATACCTGTTTTCATTTTTTTGTTCTCGCCTCTTTTGCTTCGTTTTTTTTATCACCATTTTCTTGCAGTTTATTTTTTAATTTCCTTTTTTCCTTCACTTTTTGACAATTTTTTGTTAAAACATTATCTAGTTAAATTATCATTGTTATTTTGCTTCGCCTGGTGTGTTAATTATATATCTGTCTTAGCAAAGGATGCACTTTCAATAAGCTGAAATAAGTTTAAGTTCGATTCCATTGATAACATTGATAAACATGTAATGTTCGCAATAAAATTGTTGAAGCGAAACATCACCTCTGAGCGAAAAGGAAAGTACTGGTAACCCAACATGCGCTTTGCTGTCATCTTTTCACCGTGAATTCAGTTTTGGCCTATGTTAATGTCGCACAACGATAGATGGCATCACAATGTTTTTTTTTCCCAGTTAAATCTGCATGAGGGGTGGGGGGGAGAGAATCTCAATTACCTGTCAGCACTAGGATAATAATAATAATAATAATAATAATAATAACTATCTTCATAAAAATTAAGTAGAAATGAATTAATTTTATAACATAAATTTAAATTTACCTCGATTGACATATTGGAGGAAGAGGTCATACGTACTGAGGACGAGAGAGTGTGAGTTATACAAACTTGATCTTTTTGTATGCGGGAAATCGATCGATAATTTTATTAGCTACTCTAGCTTATTGGAATGAATATTTATCAAAGCATCATTTAGACTCTAAA
The DNA here is from genome assembly GCA_016617855.1 of Megalonaias nervosa. Lineage (NCBI taxonomy): Eukaryota > Metazoa > Mollusca > Bivalvia > Unionida > Unionidae > Megalonaias > Megalonaias nervosa. The sequence continues at coordinate 83,828 of JAECUM010006235.1, forward strand.
CATATATTTTCTGCTACATTATCGTTTTGTGTTTATTAATGGATTTTTGTTTTCATTCTCTTTTCCCAGGTGCACTTACGTTCAAACGTAAATACAGCCAGTGAAACAGTGGTTGCCTAGCAACCTTTTCCACCTGACAAAAACGCGATTGTGATGACCAATCGTTGGTTAATTTAACTCTGACGTCAACTCACGAGCCATGCCCCCGCCAGATAGCCCACCTTGCCACACAGCGCGGCCGCTATTAACTAAAGCACGGAGCAGCCCGTTACATGCCGTTACGAGTGGTCGAGTCGGTTTAAGTTCTGCCCCCTTACCGCAGGCAGGGTCCCCGAATAATATGGGGAACGGTGCCAGTGCCTCGAAAATTATCATAGATGGAGAGACATTCGATTTAGTAAAAATTAAACAGATAATTCCAGAATTAAGGAGGGAATTAAAGCAGAAAGATGCTACAATTCAGCATTATGAGCAAAACTTATTGGAAAAGTCCAAATTACTGGAGGAAAAGTCAGCAGAAGTTAATCGTTTGAAAGAAGAAGTACATAAATTAAAATCTGTTTTACAACTTAAAGTTCACAAAGATGGAAAACCGGACATTCTTGCCACCATCCAGGAGGATGTTACCATGGCTGGACAGGAGAGTAGGAGCAAGAAACAGGGCGTTTCAGGTGAAAGCCTTGCGTCTCATGGAGGTTCCCTTACTATCGAACTTACACACTTTGAGAAGGATTTCCGGTGAGTAAAATTTATTATTGTTATATAATGATGTACAAGATAAATGATAATACAGCATGATATGACAGACTTTTGCTATATGATCATATGTACACAGTACACCTTATGAACTTTGTAATGGCCTGGTATCAATATTTACAATTGGTGACACATCCTTACGATAACAGTCAATAGTCTAGCGGGTTACTGTTATTAGACTTCCCTATTTGCCTCCATTGATTGAGGGTTTATTGACTGCTGTTTTGCATTAGTATATAGGATTTAACGAGCATATTGTTTTATCTTCACTAATTTAGTGTATTTATTTTTGCCATGTACATCGGCTTTCTTTGATACGACTTACCTATTGTCGTTCAGACTGACTAGTTTGAATTAAAGCAGTATGCCATGTACGAACCTTTTGTCATTAGCAAACTGCACGTATAAATTTTACATAAGGAGATAATTGCTTGATTTAAATCACACACACCCCTCCCCGCCCTGAAAACACTTAAAATGAAAAAGATTCTGGGCCCCCACCTGGGCTACTGTTATGCAGACCTCACGCCAATCTATATACGTAACCCCGCCTCCAATAACAGACTTTAGTATTATTCATTCACTTATAAGAGGATACAGAACAAAAGAATTTATGTCTTTATCTGCCATACCCATCCGTCTATAGACATTTCTTCTCTCTCTCTCTCTCTCTCTCTCTCTCTCTCTCTCTCTCTCTCTCTCTCTCTCTCTGAGACTGATTTTGCGTTTAACTTAACATTGGTCCTTGACTCTGTATACAAATACATCTATTGATATTTCAGTTTCACTTCACTGCCAGTGACCAACTTTTTCCCACTTATTATTCAGAGATCGGAGTCGACGTTCATTTGCTGTATATAGTAGTTTGATATTAAATAAATATATTCCTCATTCTGTGAGATTTGTTAAAGAAAAGGTCAATAGTTTTAGCGCCCTACAGTTTTAAAATGCTCAAAACATCAAAATGGATGAGGAATTCAAATTCAAAATTGTTTGGCGAACTTCTGAACCGTTAATTAAATCAGAGCATCTACATGTAAAAGTAAAACGGAAGTTTGGTTGAAGTATTGCTCCCACGATAAACCCATGCGTTCAGCATACTACATCTTTTAAAAAATAGGAGATGAGATTATTCTCAAAGATTACTTATAAGTAAATATTTGCCCGAATTTTATAATCCACTGGTCGCGAGTTTAATGCCCGCCCAGACCAAATCTGGTTGGCTTCCTTGGGGTTCAAAATCCGCCAAGACCAAATCTGGTCGGCTGCCTTTGTGTGTCCATCATTCACATTTCCTGGGCATGACATAATCAGTAAATGCTTAAAAAGTGCCGTTAAAAATCAATCAAACTAAATAAAATCTTATCTCTGATGTTTAAGAGAGGTAGGTCTGCATCTCTTTCCCTTCTCAGGTCTAAGTCCACATATTGTATACCAGGGCCCTTTGCAATGTACATCGTACTTGAAATATTTAATCAAATCGTAATTTGACACAGATTTAGAATATTTTTGGATACTTGTGATTTCATTGAAAATACAGTATATGGAAATTCAGTCTTTGCATATATCGTGTTTAACTCTTTCTAAATAAACATCAGATTTTTTAAATGTTAACATTGCTTACAGTCAGATATTTTGATACAAAAGACCATGTATTCCTACATTTAAAATAATGGTCCCTTTTCTTTTCTAGAATCTTCTTGGTGCATATGGTTTTTTGATTTGGTAAATGCTAATTCCTCAAAATTAAATACTGTTAGTTTTCTTAAATTACCTCCCCAATATTTTAAGGATTACAGTTTCTACCTTTATCTCTTATATTGTTTTGTACGGAGTTTTAGCATTATTACCTTTTTGTCGTACTGCGTATACATTTATTTAGAATTTTTTTAAATCTTCATGATATTTTGTATTTCTTTACAATTATATTCTTAGAATTTACTTTTTAATCGGCATATAATCAACACTGTGTTAACAGTACCATATAATCAGTACTGTACTGATGTATCCTTTAACACATGGATACTTAACACATGGATACTTAAATGTGCATACTAGTGAGTTCATTACGTATATGTCGATATCAGGCTGTATATAGGTTAAAACACGAATTAAATTATTTTGTTCGTGAGCAGGTATCCTCTGGTAATAAAGAAGGGATTCCGACAGCTGAAATTGCGTCCCGTCAAGACATGATGAATGTGAAGACGTAATGCCATTCTTGAATATTTTGCTCTGGGGAATACACGTGTCATATGATGCAATGATGGTCTAACTTCAATGATAATTTCCTATTACTGTAAACATTTGCAAACTCAAAGCAATTAATTATTATTGTAATAAAGTGGGCAGCCATTATTGGTAAATAGTAACATTAGCACATTTGCAAGAAATTAATGTTATCACTGGCTGCAAGCGTTTGAGCTGAGAGAAATCAGTACAGAAATGATGCATCATCTAATTCTGCAATTTACATATCAGATGCGTGTGCAGGTTATGGTTTACCTAAACACACACACACACACACACACACACACACACACAGAAGCCCCGCCATAAAATGGAATTATGAGCAACTTATATAATTCGACATCTGTCCATTTCAAAGAGATTCTTGTTCCCAACAGTCACACACACACACTCACACACACACACACACAGACACAGTTCCAATTTTTAAAGTTTATCACTGTGTTCAGTCTTTTTTTATGTTGGGTCTGCTTCGCAACCTTTGCTATTTTTAAACAGGTTCCGTTTTTGAAGGGGCGCCAGGCCATTCAGTGACCTGGCTCATCTTCGCTAGCCAAGGTTCCGATGTGTTAACTCTATCTAAACCTCACAGGATCGATGAGATATTTGAATGCTTTGTCATAGCGACATCTATTGGATTTCATTAATTGTCTCCCGTTGTCTGTAATGCCAACTAACCAATAGCGTGTAACAGTGGTGCATTGTTGCTTTGAACATCGGCCGAAAATAGTGGAGAAATTTACTTCAGAAGGATACTTTGTAAGTTTAACATCGAAAGTATGACTACACACAAGAGAGAAGCCATTACATGTATATTTGATGGAAAGAATGTATCTGTACAAATACGGACCGGCAGTGGAAGATTGCTTATTTATCAGTCCCTTCCAGTTGTGTGCTCACCTTGTATCGATCATGTAGGAACAGTCTTCAAATTTGAACAGCTAGATTTTTGATTGGATGCAGTGGCTTGCCACCGCATCCAGTGAAATGCACAGACCCATGGTACAGAATTATATGATCGATACGCCAAGGTGTAGATAAGGATAAGACATCAGAACATTGGCTAGCGAAGATGCCTGGCCTGCAGATGGTAAATATTTTGGAGCTTGAGATTGGCGATCAACCAGCCGCAAAAAGACATTAGTTTTGTAACACATACAGATATGCGCGCCATAAAGTGGAACGTATAATGTTGTAACACTGGTCCATCCGTTTGTTCCGAATTTCGTTTCCTCACAATAACTCGAGCTCTCAACCATTTGCCGTTACCACAATTTTCAAATAGCTTGCATTTGGGGTAAGGAAGAAGCCCATCGATTTTGGAGTCAAAAGATCTAAGTGGGTCTAACAAGAAATTAATGGTTTCTGCACAGTAAGTTTAATTCAAGACCGCTTCCTTTGACCTAAGGTCATTATCATAAAGATCCATTGATTAGTAATCCCCAGAGTGAACCATGCCCCAATAGTGCCTACAAAGAGGATTACAGAACACGGGGCGGGCGTGAAATATACCGTTCACAGTACTACTGTTTAATTGGCTGAGGTCTGACTAGAGTCCAGTTGTTGTATAACCACCCATCCGCAGTTTTGACCTTGTCCTCAAACCATTGGCGTCACTGGGGGGGGGGCTGGGGACACCAAAATGACTGTCTATAAAATTTTTGAATTTTTGTGCAGGAAGGAGGTCCTTGGGGGTGACACCATGAGTTACCGCACATGAGTGTCTATAAAATTATAAAATGTTTGAATTTTTGTGCAAGAAGGGGGTCCATGGGGGTGATAGCATAAGTTACCGCACATGACTGTCTATAAAATTTTTGAATTTTTGTGTGGGAAGGAGGTCCATTGGGGTGACACCATGAGTTACCGCACTGAGTGACACCAACCCTAGTGACGCCACTGCCTCAAACGACACTAGACAGTTCTGTACCCTCAAAGTTGTTTCTTGACCGAGCATAGTTTACATAGTCTCAAAACGGCACCATGTCAGTCAGCAACCTTACCTGGATCTGAACATCTTCGCTAGCCAAGGTTCCGATAACCCTATCTACACCTTGGCATATCGAACAGATATTTCTGAGTTCGGGTCTGTGAATTTTATTGTATGCGGCGGCAAGCCACCGCATTCAATCAAAATTAAGTTGTTCAAATTTGAACGATGATCCTATATGATCGAAACAAGGGGAGCACACAACTTGAATGGAGTGATAAATAAGCAAGTTTCCAGTGTCGGTCCGTGTTTGAACAAATACCTTTCACTAAATACACCTGTAATGGCTTCCCTCTGGTACATAGTCATACTTTCGATGTTAAACTTGCGAAGTGTCCGTTTTATGTCAATTGCATCCACTGTTTCGGCGGATGTACAATGCACCACGCTATTGGTTAGTTGGCATTATATACTAAGGGAGGCAACACATGAAATCTAATAGATGTCGCTAGGACAAAGCACCGATATAGATGTTCGATCCGCCAAGGTGTAGATAGGGTTGTCGGAACCTTGGCTAGCGAAGATGGGATCTGAAAGAACACGGGGCCGTTTTATAACCGAGCGGTTAGGTTCTTACTTTGCCGGTTCTGATGTATTGCATCTCATCCCACATTGTACGGAAAGTCTGTTTAGTTATTTAATTGAACAGACAGACAAACAAACCAAATAGATGGCGCTGTTTCAGTGTCTTAATTAACATTTTCATACGCTTCTTTCAGTGTAATATGAAGCGATAATACCATTGATGAAATAAGCCGTGTTAAAAGATTATGCAGTTTGTGACTTATATAGAATAGTACGGCAAAATGATAATATTTTTTAATTATGAATATTGCGTTAATATATGTCTATCTAGTCTCAAAATATGCATGTCATTTTCTAAGATCGATTCATGTTCCCAATATGTGTTGCCAAAGCCAAGTTTGCCCTATTTGCTATTTAATGAAGTAATCTATACTGGCTACTGCTCTTCTGTTTTTTTGGTTTTTTTTGGGGGGGGGGGTCCATTGCGGAGACGTACTGTGATTACCAGCAAAATCGAGGGTATTATGGTAATTTTAGCTGCAGCTTGAATTTTATGTGGCGTGAACCTAGCTCCTTACCATTAGCTACATTAGAATGAAGGGACCTTCTCCTAATAAGGTGCAGATTGCTTTTTTCTTGACCTTTACGATTTTCAAAACGCTAAACATTTCCTATTCATTAATGGGTAAGCACTTTGTTGTACCTTGATATTGAAAGTGATCTGGTTCACAGCTCTATTGAAATCTTAAAGAACATTCTTTGCATGTGTTGTCTTAACAAGCTGCAGCTCATCAATGACTAGATAATACAGTTAGGGATAAAATCCATTCGATCGTGCAATCCGGTAAAAGCGAGTCCAGATGAATAGTTCATTGATACCAAGTCTTCAGTAAAATGCAGACTTGTAGAAAATGGCGTAAATCCCAAAGAATATTTTTTCAGATCATACAGACACGTAGTCACATGTATATTGTTGATATGTCCTTATGTTTTGGGATTTTTCTCAACACTGCGATCCTGCACATCACATTTTGTCATCACAAGTACCATATTTTACGTCATAACTAGCATCAAATTTTTCGTCGTCACTAGTAACACAGTTTATTTCATCACTAGTACTATGTTTTACGTTGTCACTAGTCCCTTCTTTTACCAGAATGTAACTTCACCCATTTGGGAACAGTATAGATCTAGATTGGACGGCAAACCATAGTATGTGTTGTTGGTTGGTAGTCATCGGTAGAATAAACAACGTACAGCCTAATTTGCAAGTGCATTTTGTAATGGCAGATCAGGGTATTCACGGCTCACAGTTGGATACATTACACCCGGGTATGTAGGGTTGAGTCTTTAAGCTTGTGGCTTGTAGAAACCATATATTTTTGTTAATATTTTTAAAGTATTGAATTCACAATACTTTGTACACAGTAATGTCTGAGACTTGTTTGGATATGACGGGTAATTTATTTTTCACTTTGTCGAATGTTTGTTAACGTACGGGAGTATTTGGATGACTACATGTAGTTGTTATCAATTTATGATGATACTTGGATAAGATAATAGACACCTGTGACTTGACTGGATATAAGGGACGTAAATACATTCACTTTATTGATTGTCTGTATTTGGATAGATCCTGATTTTATATGACTCAAAACAAAAGCTGTAGCTAGCTCGTAAGCCTCATCACGGTTTCTTATTATTAGAGGTACACACAGTAATAATAGCGAGGTACACATATTAATGAGAATGAGGTACACACACTAATAAGGATGAGGTACACACTCTATTAACAGTGAGGTACACACACTAATAATAATGAGGTACACACACCAATAATAATGAGGTACATACACTAATAACAATGAGGTACACACAATAATAACGATTTATCTTCTCGTATAATTTATAATTAGGGAATAATCCCCAGGAAATATGATTAGAGACGTTTATAATTGATATACTATTATAGAGAATTAGTTTAGGAAATACAAGTGGCAGCTCCAGAGACGCAGTTCTAGTAGGTTGATGTCCACCACCTTTTCCAGTTAAATACGCCACCTTTCAGTAATAAAAGGAAAGCTGGCTATTTTAAGCAAAATAGTACATTCCCATTCTCATAATCAAAGACATGTGGATCACCTGTTGCTTAGGTCACTAAAGTGCAGGACAAAGATTTGTATTACCTCAGTACAACCATTTTGATCATGACATCTAGAAATTCATCTCACTTCTCCTTATAGGAATTGTTTAAAGAAGGTGGGTAGAAAAGAGCACCTTTGATCACAAGGTCACTTTTAAACGAAACAAATGGTACCGTATTGCAAAAGTAGACGAAGAGCCTTTGCAAGTCAAGATATAAGGAGAATGGTTATTTCTCTTTCCATACAGTCTCAATCTGATTAAAATCAGATTTTGACTGTCCTATGTGAAGATCTGATTTTAATCACACTGCATTCAGTCACAGCACATTTGGCTTGAGGCCGATGTTCCAAGGACCCCAACACAACAGTCCTTGTCAACTCAAGGGTTTTTAAACGCGCTAATATCAAAATAATTTTTCTGTACTCTGACTAGAAACAAGACATTCACGCGACTAAAATGTCACACTTGTATGGTATTTCATGTTACGTACTACCAAACATTGCCCCAAACACAAACGCACATGACTGTTCCAATATGAAATTACTAAACATTTATACGTCAGAATCTCACAGGAATTCCTTATAGTAAGAAATCTGTCAAGGGCTATTTTATTAAACTAATCCATACTACCATAAAGTCCTGAATAATGGTCAGTATAAATAACACATGTACCTAATAATTGGCTTAATTACATCGTTCTGAGAAATATCATAGCACCACCTATTCCCCATTATCAAACAAGTAATCAAAAATATAAATATAGATGTATATGCTGAAATAATTTATATTTGGATTGCGATAATAATAATAATAATAATAATAATAATAATGTAAACAATCATATAAGGAAGGTTCTATTCTATAATATAAACAAATAATAACAAATACAGTAACAAATTAGAATCCCTGGCAAGAAATATTGTATATTGTTTTGATAGCATTTGGTATGATATTGCAAAGCCAAATTAATAGTTTGGGTTTGTTTTGTTTTTTTGATCAGGATAAAACCAGTCCCCAAACGCAACAGACCTATCAACTGCTAATGTTCAGTTATATCAGGTTTCATTACGTCTGCTTTAGGCTTTTCATATAATAATCATTGTGTGATGATACTTTATTATTTGTGGATCGTTTCTAACGACGTTGAGTTAGAGAGTTTTTAAATGGATTGATATTTATTTAACCTCGTGGCATTTGCAACAGCATCAATTAGAATTATTTGTTTCCACAGTTTGGCTTCCTGCAGACGCAACACTTTCTTGAAATTGTTTGTTACTAATTCTTCTTAATACCAAACATATGTAACCTATGGCCATCATTTATAAAACAATAACAATGCTCTGGAATAGAATGTTAAACTTAGTATGTTTGCATGATTTTGAAGCATTTGTATTGAAATAAGAGTTATTTTATGCCATTTCAATTCCACTAAAAAGTTAGACTTACTGACTGACGATTTGAAGACATATATTTTGCTTGGTTGGCTTTAATAAGACATTAGCAATGTATCCTCAAAGAAACGAAGGATTGACTGGTTGGCTAAAAATAACACATTAGCAATGTATCCACAAAGAAATGAAGGGTTGACTGGTTGGCTTTAATAAGACATTAACAATGTATCCACAAAGAAACGAAGGACTGACTGGTTGGCTTTAATAACACATTGCAATGTATCCACAAAGAAACGAAGGATTGACTGGTTGGCTGTAATAAAACATGAGCAATGTATCCACAAAGAAACGAAGGATTGATTTGTTGTTTTAGTAACACAGTAGCAATGTATCCACAAAGAAAAGAAGGATTGGTTGTTAGTTTTAATAACACATTAGCAATTTATCCACAAACAAACCGAGGATTGATTGGTTGGTTTTAATAACACAATAGCAATGTGTCCACAAAGTTAGGAAGGATTGATTTGGTGATTTTAGTAATATAGTATAGCAATATATCCACAAAGAAACGAATGATTAATTGTGTGGTTTTAAGAACACATTAGCAATGTATCCACAAAGTAAGGAAGGATTGATAGATTGGTTAACGTTTAACAACACATTAGCACATGAAAGACTACTTAGTACTTATCAATGGGAGTAAAGTGCCATCAACAGAGATACAACACTGCAACCAGTACGCAATGAGCATCATTTCTAATGTTATATTGCATGATCTCGATCTCTCAAATCCATGTAAGAAGTCATGAAAAAGTTGCGAAACAAAGTTTCGCCTTTCTTAGTATGATTGCCAAAAACATGGCAGACATTGCAGATCATATATCACACTTGCCAAACAGTCCTTCTTCGTTCTTCGGGTTAAACTTGTTTTGGGATTTTTCTAAATAGATTTAATGCTTTTTTTAAAATTGTTATTTGCCTCGATTTGTTTTACATATTTAACCATATGAAACATTCTAAGTTTTGCAATATATCAAGGGCATAATCCCGTTTAATGAAACGCCTTCCATCGAATGCATCCGATTTTCCTGCATGTAAATGCACCCACCCAACTGGGCAACTGTAATGACATTGACCCAGTTATGCACTTAGCTTCGGATCTATGTTATCCATGGTACCAATGATTTTGAAAGAACAGTGTACACGGGTGGATCTACGATTTTTCTAAGAGGATAGTTGTTTTTGTGTTCAAAATGGGCACAATTCTATTGTTTTACTTGAAATAAATTTACTGTAGTAAAGGGTTTTAAATCCGTACCTGAGTGTTGACCCTCACCTGGACATAAATTATACAAGTACAATAGGTAATGTGTGTGCAAAAGAGAAGTCAGCATTGAAACTTGAATTAAAAAAATATTGGGTTTTTTTGTTGTTTTTTTTGTTTTTTTGTTTTTTTTTGTGGTTTTCAACTTTTTTGTTTTATTAACGGCACATCAATACATAACAGGCTATTATATTGTCGTGGTCATTGGAGTAGAGTACCTTGCCCAAAGACGAACTATGACAGTTGACGTAGCTGGCCGCCAGGGCCGGGTTCGAAGTTAGATTCTTCTGGTCGCGAGTTCTATATGCCACAACGGACACATCTATAAAATGCTTAACTTCAGGCAAATTTTCAGTGGAGCAATACTCTCAACCCTAGTGATGTCAGCCTACTGTGAACTGTAATTCTGACTTCATATTTTGTCATTAGGAATTTATTGGATCCACTTAATAACATATCTGAAAGTCTATAGTTAGAAAAGAAGAAGAAAACAAACACAGAGACATTAATATTCAATACAAAATCTAATTGTTGAAGTTTTTCTTTTAGGATTATTATAATTGACCCTATCGGCTGTTGGTATGGACAGAGGGCAGCTCTCGCGTTGAATGCATTTGTGTCATATGTGGCACTTTGCAGGTACTTGTGGTTACAATCCGTGCCAGCTATCTTTACTCTTCAGGGATCTTTCAGCCCAAGAAAACTAACGAACCTTCATTATTATATATAAAATGATTAGTATATATAATGTCCTAAGCACTTCAAATACTGGCTAAACCAGATCAATTAATCAATTAGATGCACAAATAAATTTCGGGATTTTTTTTCGTTGAATGTTTTTTACCTCGGGTGGAAAAACTGCTAGGGTCGGGAATTAAAAACGGCAACAAAAAACAGGGACGGTCAGCCAACCGGAATAACGCATTTTTTTTTTTTTTTTTGTGGGGGTGGGTGGGGGCTTAATATTGCCATGGGATCAAAACAAATGCCATATTTAAAGTGTTTAATATTAGAAAGGCCATTAAAAACTTTATTCAGTTTAACTGTATTTATGTACTTTTCTTGCAAATTGACACCGGTCGAACTAAAAGATTTCCCTGCTCTTGCTTGTTTTTATTTCCTATGTATTGCCTTCGTTTACCGCGTTACCCCCCATCTTTAATAATTGCTCTCTTCATATGTTTTCGTGTTTCTTTTCGTCATATAATTTATTTAAATGTATTGCAAATGATATATAAGTTCATAGAAAAAAATATGTTCCCAAGGCAGTGGAAATGTGCTCCAGAACTTCCAGTCATGGCCCATTTGTTGCTAGTTGGATGGTTTTCCAGCAGGTAAAGTTTAATTAATTCCGTACTGGAAATTTCCATTCATAACTTTGTTACCCCCCACCCCACCCAACCACCGCCTCTCCACGCGGGATCGGGATGTAGAATAGGTCAGGTGAGCTCCGTCCCAATCCCCGCATGTTGTCGGAGGTGACTAATTGATGCAACCTTTTTGCTCTGGGATGCGTCATGTGATAATGTTCCAGCTGAGAAGGTCTTGGACTTTTAAAAAAAAAAAAAAACGCGCTTGATATTGAAAGAAATTGATTTTGCATTTTAAGGATTGTATCCATTCTTGCGTTTATCTTTGTTTTATATGCTATTTTGGGGACAACTAAACTTATTGGGTACTGTACGACCAGGAGTGTGATGATGTAACATTAAACAATCGATGTACATTGCCGTACTTGTGTGTTTTTCTTACATTACACTATATACAAAGTGTTCTTTCTGACTCAGGTAGTGTCTGTCTTTAGATAGCATTTGCTTACATATTCTTTGTAAGAATAAACACAGATATCAACAAAAAGTGATCTGTACTTTCACTGACAAAGTAATTTGCCATATGGACTTGAAAATGTTTGAACACGTAACCTTGTAACATTCTTTGAAAACATAAACACATATATCAACAAACAGTGATCTGTACTTTCACTGACAAAATGGCTTGCCATATGGACTTGAAAATGTTTGGACCTGTTCCTTTGTAATCACACTTTTTAAAAAGGACTTGAAAATGTTTGGACCAGTACCCTTGTAATCACACTTTTTAAAATGGACTTGAAAATGTTTGGACCTGTTTCCTTGTAATCACACTTTTCAAAATGGACTTGAAAATGTTTGGATCTGTAACATCGTAATCACACTTTTTAAAAAGGAATTGAAAATGTTGGGACCTGTACCCTTGTAATCACACTTCTTAAAATGGACTTGAAGGGGTAATCACACTTTTTAAAATGGACTTGAAGATGTAATCACTTTTTAAAATGGACTTGACAATGTTTGGACCTGTACCCGTGTAATCACGCTTTTTAAAATGGACTTGAAGGGGTAATCACACTTTTTAAAATGGACTTGAAAATGTTGGGATCTGTACCCTTGTAATCACACTTCTTAAAATGGACTTGAAGAGGTAATCACACTTTTTAAAATGGACTTAAAAATGTTGGGACCTGTACCCATGTAATCACACTTTTTAAAATGGACTTGAAAATGTTTGGACCTGTACCCTTGTAATCGCACGTTTTAAAATGGACTTGAAAATGTTTGGACCTGTACCCTTGTAATCACACTTTTTAAAATTCATCAAAAACAAGCTGGCATCGCTTGTATTTGAAGTATATACTAGTGTACGGATCATTGCATCAGTAGCCTGTTGAGGTAGGAAAATCAGAGACCTCTTTTCAAATTAACACCATCGAATGTCATATTAAATTGCAATTACGGATATTTCTGTTAAAAATTTAATATTTGTCTGGCATTTATTTTAAATTATGGATTCAACTTTAATCAAACATTGTAGGTATGTTTTTTTATGTGATATTCTGTCAACGTTGTTTTTGGTGACCTCCAATAGTTTGGTTCCTTAGCAACAAATATAAAACTTACTTTTGATACTTTCACCAAAACGAATGAGCCAGTTTGTGAAACCGTGTAAGATTTGTTTCCTAGAGATGCTCTACCAAAGTTGTTTTTGTGGCATTTCCAGCATCTTTTTGATTTTGATATGAACCAGTGGAAGATGTATTTCTGAAACTAAAAATCATGAGTCAATTCTGATCAAGCTTTGTATGACTGTTCATTCGGATATGCTCTGTTAAAGTCGTATTTTTTTTTCTTTTTTGGCTTCTCTTAGCAATTCATTGGATTCCTTAGCGACCCGGTACTGAATATATTTTTGATACCTCCTGTGGGTTCGCGTCTTGGACTCAACCAATATGGGTATGTGAGAAAGCATGCCAGTAGCTTCCCTTGGGTCAGTGGTTCTTACCGGGGTTTTCCCGGGTTCTTCCTCAACCAGTTATAGTGGCTACCATGGGTAGTCTATCATGCGCTGAAAAACAACAACAAAACCCTTAAGCCAGTTTTGGTCAAAGTTTTTAGGAATGCTTGATAATACATGTTCCACTAAAGCTGTGTGTTTGTAGTTTACCTAGCAACCGTCTGGGTTTCAGTTGGAAAATGTATGACCTCTCCCTCGCTTAGCCCGACTTGTTTAAAATAGCAAATTTTGGTTTATTTATATAGGAAAACTGCCAGGTTGCCCCCCCCCCCCCCATTACAGCTGCCACTGACCTTGCTGAAAATGCTCTATCACGAAGGGTCAAGTGAAAGAGAATTTAGATGATTTTGGATTTCAGGGTTACAAATCATATAAACCTTGCGAGCTCCTGTTCATACGGTTAATCGGACTGTAAAGTTATTTTAACTTGAAAATTCAGCAAGAATATCCAAGGCTAGGTTGACCCTCTTGAGCTACCGAGAAATGTTAACAGTTGCATTCATCCCTGTGAGTACAGTATTCATTGGTATTGAGAGATGGAACTATTTTATTGATAGTAATTCAAAAGAAGTGCCAGATTTATACCACCCACTACATCTACGACAAACCATCTGCGGACATGTGGTAGATCTGTTTCTGCTCTTAATGCAGCTACATTTTTCGTATGTATACTACTGTGAATTCAGTTTTTGTGGGTACCAGCCAGTTTTCGTGTGTTTCCTAGTGCTACAAAACACGAATGGAAACGGTCAAGAAATCATGTTCCATCATGACATCAGCATTTCGTTTCTCAATCCACAAGTTAAACTATTTATGAAAATGTAGCCCGCTTAGCTGTATTATCAAATTTTTACATTTGTCGAACCCTGACTTTATGGCAACTATTTTAACATAGTAAAAGTGTATGAGCATTACCTTTATGCACTCTGTCATAGTATATTTAAACATAGTAAAAGTGTATGATTATTACCTTCATGCACTCTGTCATAGTATATTTTAACATAGTAAAAGTGTATGATTATTACCTTCATGCACTCTGTCATAGTATATTTTAACATAGTAAAAGTGTATGATTATTACCTTCATGCACTCTGTCATAGTATAGTTTAACATAGTAAAAGTGTATGTTCATTACCTTTATGCACTCTGTCATAGTATATTTTAACATAGTAAAAGTGTATGATTATTACCTTTATGCACTCTGTCATAGTATATTTTAACATAGTAAAAGTGTATGAGCATTGCCTTTATGCACTCTGTCATAGTATATTTTAACATAGTAAAAGTGTATGATCATTACCTTTATGCATTCTGTCTTAGTTGCACGCTGAGCAATTATTAATAAATTATGTATTTTAAAAAATCTAAACCTTAAATTCAGATATGTTAGTTATTTATGTTATATGCGTGGAATTCTAGTTGGGACAGCATGTAAAACAGATAAAATATACTCTAAGGTAAAGATTAGAGTGACATTCTCTCAAAATCTTTGTCAATGCTGCTGACTTACTTCGACATAACCGTCAACTGGTGCATGCATTTCAGATTTGTTGTGAAATGCAGAGTGGGTTACTCTTCAGCATGAAGCCCATTAATAAAGTGCAATGGCCCGTTTTAGAACAGTGAAGGGATTTCGACAAAAGATAGCTACAAAAAACACATTAGAAAAGAATCACGAGTCAAAATTCCGAAAGTAATTGGGTCCTTCGTCATGACAAATTTCTAATACAATAACAAGCAGTGTCTTATTTCAAAGGTACATGCGTGTGGGGAAATTTTGTTATAACGAACTTATGTTTGTAATGGACATTTCATATCGACCAATAATATTCATTAGACATTTTTTTTATATAAAAAGTAAAAAATATAAAATTTAGGTTATCCAGTCTGTAGGTGGTCATATCCATGGACTTATCTTCGATGTGAGTAGTTTTCAACGAGCTTGCAAGTCTGAAGCGAAACTGACAATTTTCAGATTATCTAGTAAATTGTGGAACGTCTTTTCACAGTATGGTTGTCCTATGCATTAAGTTCAAATGCGTACATTGAGAGAAGGAAGGGAAATCTGTGTGCTGTTTGATTAAAATAAATTGAATTCACAGCCTGTTAAGTTTTAGATGTTAAATTAATGGATATTTATGTTTTTATGGAGTTTGTTGAACTTTCACGAGTTTTTGGGGCAAGCCTTAGGCTAAACAGGAAGCTGATGGATTACATTGCGTACATATATACAGGAAGCGTGGACATTAGGGTAAGACCCAAAGAATAACAGATGTGGTTCTGGTTACCCGTTCTACTCATTGAAATAGTCCCAATCCAATAGCTTTTATCATTTAGGAAAACAAATAAGAAAAATAAAAGTACCGATCGTGCCCAATTTTTCACTTCCAAACCGGTAACTCTAAACTGGAAGCTGCGACATCAACTAATACCAACTGGATTAAAAGAAAAAGTAATAGCAAACAAAATCTAATACGGACCATCCAAACCTATTTATGTCATACCGCTAGCAGAAACACACATACCTATTTTGCCTAAAGAGTTTATCTACAGAATACATGTGGATCTTTGGAAGACTCGGAAGAAAGCAAGCGTGCTACTATGGCTACTGCTATAATTAAATCACTAACTGGAATCTTTTGTTTCCTTGACTTTTAAGCTACAAATTAGAAATGTTGTTTTTACAACACGGATGTCTCCGCCAACACGATGCAACTGAAGGACAGTTTTAAGTGAAACGGGGCCATAACTGCATACAGTTTGTCTGGAAAATGTTTAAAATTTAATTTTATTGATTTTCTTTATGTGATTTATGAAATCCTTCTAAAGTTATTGATCGGAAATGAAATTCCTGATGAGAGAATATTTTTAAGTTCTTGAAGGGATGCTATATATATATATATATATATATATATATATATATATATATATATATATATATATATATATATAAAATTTAACTTAACAGTCTAAGGATATTTTTATCTTTACCATTTATTTTATATACAGTTTTAATATCATTTATCTTGTAGTACTGCATGTTTATGTAAATTTGGAAGGCTTTATCTTATTTGGAGAGGGCGGGGCAATTCTTTATTTATATATTTATGGAACCCACCTTTTAATGGGCTTAATGTAGCCACTAGCATGTAGACGTAACGTTAAACTGAATGCACATGTACTGAAAATTTGGACGGATGTGATGTGAAGTGATGCTATAACACATGACACAAAAAAACGTACAGACTTGCGTAAACACGACACGCCCCCTTAATAATAATAATAATAATAATATGATGATGATGATGATGATGATGATGATGATGATGTTGATGATGATGAAGCAGACGAGCTGGGAGTAGACAGACCGAGTTGGGAGTAGTTGATTGGGATTCAAACATAATAACCTCCCTTTTTGTCAGGGCAAACGCTATATTATAAATATTAGCATACTGTGGAGTAGTATCATTTGATATGGCAAATCTTATGAAAGCAATACTTACTTGACGTTCATTAAATAGTTGATAGTATATATTCTCTTCTACAATAATTCATTTTTTATATAAAACAAATTAACTGTAGTAATTTATAGCAGCAATAAATATTCTACATTTGTTTTTGCTAAACTCACCAAATAAATAATGGTAGTTAGCGTCTTTATTGAATATCTACACAAAGATCACCACATGCAAGTTTGGTTTCAATCATAATTCACCTGTACCTGTATTATATTATTTGTCAAGGATCAGTAAGTACTAACATAAACTGGCATATAACGACTGTTACATGATGTCAAGATATTAAATGTATTATGATAGGTAGGTCCCTAATACTTTGCGCTATTTTGTAAAATGTTTTGTTGATTATCTGTAACTATACGTCTGTTATGATTTTAACTTTTTAACTCCACTGGTCATGCATCCGAAGAGCTTGTAGGATGGGCAAGTTACCCGTTGTCGTAGTCCGTTCTTTCGTGCGCACAAGTTTGTTCTCGGTATTCCTCTTAAACATCTTGGAAGATTGCCATTAAACTTTACACACTAATTCCTCCCAAGGTCAAGTTGATTGCAAATGATACTAGCACCAATCTTACATCTAATATGGCCGCCACGACGGACATATTAAAAATCTTGTTATCGCTGCTTCTCCTGAATGGATGACCAAAAAACCTCTTATGATGTCTAGTTGGTTATGAGTGACAGTGATTTCGATCAGACATCAATATGGCTACAATGGCAGCCATTTTTAAATGTTGTTATTGCTACTGTCTTGAACGGAAAGTCGCGTTTATATAGGTTTTTTTTTTTTTTTTGCTTGATTTTTAGTCCTCAGTAAGACGTATGCCAATCTGACAGAGTATGGCCACCCTGGTGACCACCTTGAACATCTTTTTATTGCTGTTCCTGCTGAATGTATGGCCACGTAAATATAGGGTTTTGACCAAAAGACTTCTCATGGGGTTTTGACCAAACGATTCTTTATGATATCTATTTGGTCTTGCATAACAATGGTGCCTATCTGACGTCCAGTATGGACGCTAAGATAGCCATTTTGAAAAACTTGGTATTGCTACTCCTCCTGCAGAAAAAGTCATATTAATATTGGGTTCCTACTAAAGGACTTTATATGGTGTCTAGTTGTTCCTCAGTGAAACTGGTGCCACTTGGAAATACAATACGGCCGTCAGACGACTATCTTGAAAATCTTGTTATCGCTGCTACTACTCCTGGATGGATCGTCATATCGACATGATATTTTCACCTTTTATGATGTCTAGTTGGACTTAATGAAAATTATTCCGATGTTATATCCAGTATCATAAAACCCAGTTATCGCTCAAGAATATGAGAGATGAGTTAAAAAATCAGCAGTTAAAAGAAGAAATGGTATTACCATTGCTTCATGGAATTTGTTTTCGGTCAGTAGAGCGTCAGACCTGTTGAGGGCTACAGGCAGAGTACATACAAAATTGTAGGCTACTCGTTGTTAGGGTAAAGCAATGTTGAACGAGAAGGGGTGAGGTTACGAAACAAATAGGCTACATTATCGGGGAGTTTATTGTTCATTCATTAGAGGTACAAAAGTAAAATGACTTGAATATTTTATTCAAGATTAAAATATTATATAAAACTAAAGAGTGCGTTAGAGATTTGTGGAAAAATTCAGTTTTGATTTGGATGAGAATAAAGTTGGTTGTAGAGTAACGTCATTGGGGAGATGGTGTCCCTTGTTGTCAACTGAAAACATCACATCATCTCTTAAGACACCAATATGAATGCCAAGGGTTAGCAGACTTTGCAGAAAAAGGGGGTAATTTTGTTTAGAGATGGATGTCTCACCGTTGTAGAGGACTGAACATTTCACTTTTGGAAACTGTCAATACAGTTCTGATTCATATAAAATATTTCTGTACCCAAATATTTAGAGTACTGTATCTCTCTCTCTCTCTCTCTCTCTCTCTCTCTCTCTCTCTCTCTCTCTCTCTCTTTGTGCTCACGATTTGTGCATTATATAATGGAAAACAGAACAATGATATATCCAAGAGTTTGTATTTTTAAATGTATCAGTATCGCCAACCTTGTTCAGCTGATATTTTTTTTACTAGACTAACAGTTAGTATTTAACATCAGTCCGTTATTCTTTATATGTAGACAGGAAATGGACTAATTGTGTCTAAAGACTCCATCATTTCTGTCTGTATGGCCAGGACACATTATTTGCTTTATTGAGACGTTGACTGTCGTTTAATATTAACTAATTGCAGCAAGGTCAGTTCTTCATTCCAAACCTGGAGTAACAAAAATCCCCGTTAGGGATTATATTTCTTCATTGTGTCTATGTCTTGATTTTGTTAGCAGTTAGTGACATATTTTGTACATTGCATAATTATCTGATAATAAGCTCTCTTCCTACCCCACCCTATTGCTTGATGACAAGCCCACATCCCACCCTCAACCCAATGTTTGATAAGCTCACTTTAGCACCTCATCCCCCAACGCTTGATGGCGAGGCCACCGTTTCGCCCAGCCCCAATGCTTGATGATAAGCCTACCTCACCCCATCCCAACGCTTGATAATAAGCCAACCTCCCACTCCACCCCCAATAATTGATAATAAGCTCACCTTCAAACACTCTACGGATGTTTGATGATAAGCCACACGACCCCATTCCCAAGGCTTGATGACAAAAATGCACCTTCCCACTAAATGATGATTAGCTCACCCCCCAACCCCAATACTTGATGATAAGTTTACTTGGGAGAAATATTGTGTACTATTTTTCCAGTGGTTCTGGCAGTGGTGGTGGTGGTGGCACCCCTATGTTTCTATTAAAATGTTTAAAAGTCATAAAACATAACCGTGTTATCAGGAAAGGCAATTGTATACACTTCAGCCCTTATCTTTTCTCTTAATTATTGTTCTTGATTATGTTAGCTACAATTAGACCACTGTTAGCTACATTCCGGAGGGCCCCCACCCCCGAAGAGAAGAAAATATTTTGGGTAATTCGTAGGGCCTACTTGAGAATTTTTCATGGTGCACACAAATCAGGGGTCTGCGTCCCTGCCAAATGGATTGACATAAATGCACCAATAGTCATAGATTTCATTCTGGATTAATAGTAAACATATTTCAAACATTATAGAAAAGATGTGCATATTTTTGGCTTTGAAAGTTTTACTTCCTAAGAATATAATTAAAGTTTTTTGCATTTAAGAAGTGTGAGAATTTATTGTTTCAGAAGGAATGAATATTTTGGGATTTTAATTTTTGTGGTTAAATTCAGATTGCAAAAATGAACCAAGTTTGAATTACTTCAAAAATTGTTGCTTTCTGGTAGTGATTATTGGAATAAATTCAGTCCATTCTTTGTTGATGTCACGAAGAAGAATGGTTTTGGCATACCAAATTGTTAAAAATCAAACCCGTTGAGACATGTTGCAAGTGCCAAGAAAATTAACTCAGACCAATGGGAAATTAAGCAAAAAGGCTGTATATTCTGATTAAGATGTTCCATTTTTTCAGTTATGCATTAAAATGATCCTTTTACCATTAGTTTAGATATAATAGGGTCAGGAAAGTAAAATCTGGGAGCTGTAATAATTTCTTACATTTTGACATATAGCTATTCATCATGTAACTAAGCTGGAAATTGGCCTATAGAGGTCCATTTGTACAGGTAATGCCATGGTATTGACAATTCTTGGAGAATGGTCAATGGTGAGAGGGATGGGCCTTTGCAGACCACAAAATAGCCTTGTAATAAATCTACCTCTATTTTTTTTAAAGAAAAATTTTTGAATTGTTTTGCAATCTTTCTGTGATCAGTAGTAATAGTTAATCTGCAGAAAAGCTGAATAAATTTGTTAATTACATTTGATATCCTTTCGCTGCTTACACAAGCAAGGTGAGGTCAGTGGGAGAAGAATAATGTGTGGAAAATCCATTTAATGACAGTAAATTAAAATAAAAACAAGATTAGCTGTCATGAAAGAAGTCATCAAGGATGTTTGTCACATTTCACAAGATATTATTCGGGTGTTTACTGAAATGTATCCATCACCTGTCAGTCCATAAAAAAATGGCAAAATTACCAACTCTTGTCATTCTGCATCTTATTAAAAGTGCTAAAATAATTGAAAAGATTTCAGCTGATAAAGACACACTGAGTCATTAAATAATTCCTTGTGAAATGGAAAGGCATTTGAAATTTGAATGTGTTTATGCAGAGAGAGAGAGAGAAAGGGACAGAGTTTATTTTGTGGATTTGAATGTCACTTTTGACACATTCACAGTATTATTCAAGACAAAATGGGAGCTAATCACCTTTCCCAAGAATACAGTGAAGCAGCCAAATTGTGCTGACCTGGGCTGGTATCAAACCTGTGATCCATGGATTATGAATCTAATGCTTTTGCAGCTGAGAGAGTCACACTCAGATGCATGTTTGTGTACAGGTCAACAAAGTGTTTTACAATATGCAGTTTGTTTTTGGAAGAATTTTGATTCATCTGTATTTTTAAATATTAATGTTTCAAAAATTTGTAATGAATGTATAGGGTTTAAGAGCACACCAGCACATTTGTGGTTCTAAAGTGTCATGTAAGTTTAGGTATCCCCCCAAAAGGCATGCAAAACATAAGGCAAAAAGGGTACAGTCATTAAAATACACAGTCAGACTCTTTTTATGTAAACACCACCATTTTAAAAATTCAAGACCTTTTTTATATTATCATAACCACATCCTTCCCAGGGTGATATCATAACCATATGCATCCCAGAGTGATATCATAACCACATGCTTCCCATGGTGAAATCATAACCACATGCATCCCAGAGTGATATCATAACCATCTGCATCCCAGGGTGATATCATAACCATATGCATCCAAGGGCAATATCATAACCATATGCATCCCAGGGTGATATCATAACCATATGCATCCAAGGGTGAAATCATAGCCATGTGCATCCCAGTGTGATATCATAACCACATGCATCCCAGGGTAAAATAACCATATGCATCCCAGGGTGATATCATAACCATATGCATCCCAGAGTGATATCATAATCATATGCATTCCAGGGTGATATCATAACCATATGCATCCCAGAGTGATATCATAATCATATGCATCCAAGTGTGATATCAGAACCACATGCATCCAATGTGATATCATAACCATATGCATGCCAGGGTGATACCATAATCATATGCATCCCAGGGTGATATCATAACCATATGAATTCCAAGGTGATATCATAATCATATGCATCCCAGGGTGATATCAGAACAACATGCATCCCAAGTGATATCAGAACCACATGTGTCCCAGGGTGATGTCATAACCACATTCTTCACAGGGTGATATCATAACTAATCCATCCCAGGGTGATATCATAACCATATGTATCCCATGGTGATTTCATAACCACATGCATCCCAGAGAGATATCATAACCACATTCATCCTATGGTGATATCATAATCACATGCATCCCAGGGTGAAATCATAACCATTTGCATCCCAGGGTGATATAACGACATGCATCCCAGGGTGAAATCATAACCATATGCATCCCAGAGTGAAATCATAACCACATGTATCCCAGGGTGAAATCATAACCATATAGATCACAGGGTGATATTATACCCACATGCATCCCAGGGTGATATCATAACTACATGCATCCCATAGTGATATCATAACCACATGCATTCCAGGAGATATCATAACCACATCCATCTGAAGGTGATATCAGAACCACATGTATCCCATGGTGATATCATAATCACATGTATCCCTGGATGATATCATAACCACATGCATCCCTGGGTGTAAAGGTTGCCTCCAATAATGGCCCCATGCAGGAGGGTACATCAAGCCTACTATTCAGCATCCTCATGCTTGTGGGGAGGGGAGGGGAGAGGAGGGGTACATTTTAAATGCTCAAATAGGAAACACCCTGTTCAGCTGTTTTGTTTTTTTTTACGATAATCTGTTATTCTCAAACTATTGCCAATTCCATTTTTTTAAATTAAAAAAGTCACACTTATTGAACATTTTCCAATGGAAACTCTTAGAGCAGAGACAAATACAACCATTGATAATTCTTGCGGTCAGTCTTCATTTTTTCAGAATTCATCCCAAACTATAAAATGTCGAATTTTGAGTCAAAAATGTGAAATTTGTTAGTATTACATATTTAAACATAATGGAATATTTTTTCTGCACATTCATAGATAAAAGAAAGTGCTATCGATGAATCTGTCAGTCTATCTGTTCAATGACAACAAATTAAAGTTGAATATTTTATTATAGTAATTCTTTCTACATGGGGATGCATATAAAAACATATTCACTTTATTGAGAGAGAGAGAGAGAGAGAGAGAGAGAGAGAGAGAGAGAATGGATGTTTAGTAATCATTATATAGTTAGTAGCTTCTGTGTTATTGTATATATACAACATTTTTCATACCCTTAGTAGACCTCAAGTTCCTCTGCCTCACAACCTTTTTCTTACATTTTTCTACTGGTTGAGATTTTATATCCCTGAGGGATCAGTGTAATCTCATCAACTCTGTTACCTTATATATGGAATTTTTAGTTGTGAACTAGTATACATAGATGGCCAAAATAATATTCTTTAAAAAAAATACTTCATTAAGAATCTAAAGACATATATTTTTCCTTTACAATGTAAAGGTTAGTAAACATTCATGACTGAGGCTTGCTGGTTCTCATTACCATTGCAATTGTTTTGACTGTATGGGGCATATGCACAAAAGGGAGACATTATTTTGACTCTGTGGGAACATGCACAAAAAGGGGGACATTGTTTTGACAGTATGGGCACATACACAAAAAGGGAGACATTGTTTTGACTGTATGGGCACATGCACAAAAAGGGGGACATTGTTTTGACTGTATGGGCACATGCACAAAAAGGGGGACATTGTTTTGACAGTATGGGCACATGCACAAAAAGGGGGACATTGTTTTGAAAGTATGGGACATGCACAAAAAGGGAGACATTATTTTGACTGTGTGGGCACATGCACAAAATGGGGACATTGTTTTGACTGTATGGGCACATGCACAAAAAGGTGGACATTGTTTTGACTGTGTGGGCACATGCACAAAAAGGGGGATATTGTTTTGAGAGTATGGTCACATGCACAAAAAGGGGGATCACTCTCTTACTTAAATGAGCTAGAAACATCATCCATCTGACATAATGAGACTTTGGGAACACTTATCATCAATTTTGGTATATCTACACAAAAAATAGAACAGCAAACACCAGACCTGCAGCCAGCATTCCGTATTTGTAAAAGAAAACTCCAATACAAATTTTCATGTTTTTAATTTTCAAGAAAGTATATTAGGCAACGTAGTTTACCTAGCCCACTTCTGACTGACATGGGTAATGGAACATATAAGAAATATTTTTTAACCAGGAATTAAGGAAAATGATTATTATTATTTGCACATCAGTCATCCAGGCAGTGAGAAAGGAGTTATTTTGTTATATCAGATTATTTGGAATAAAGCAGTACAGCTTCTTCTGATGGTACTAACTACCTTTCATTTTGTTCTCTTTCCTCTCCACATGGATTCACTGAGTTGCAGTGATTTATCTTGACAGGTTCAACCAGTGATTATCATGCAATTTAGCAAGTCACATGACAGGTTATTTATGTGGATAGAGTAATGAAACAAAGAGAATCCACTGACCGCTCCAGTGGCCTAGTGGTTAGAGTGTCTGCCTCGGATGCGGGAGGGCGTGGGTTCGATCCCCGATCGAGTCATACCAAAGACTTACAAAAATTTTACTAACAGCTGCCTCACTTGGCGCTCAGAATTAAGAGGTTAGTGCTAGGACTGGTCGGCCTGGTGTCAGGATAATGTGACTGGGTGGGACATCATGCTACATGTCTGCGGCATGATGCCCTGGTGCTAGACATCACTATAAACTGCCACGCTGCAGACATCATAGCGAAATGACTGAAAAATTGTTAAAGCTACGTTAAAAATCCAAATCACACACACACACACACACACACACACACACACACACAGAATCCACAGAAAACATCCATAGATTGAATGACAGTTTAGAAATGTCCTAATGTTGTACATGAATGTGTTCTTCAGACATGGCAGATAGAATGCTAATAAAACAACCAATCAAAATCTGGATTTGGAAGAAAATCAAGACTGAAGTAGAATATTAGAGAAAATATTTTGGTACAAAATCTTACATAACATCAAAAACTCTGCTCTTTGTGGATGGATGCTTTTGATGAAATAAATGGCTTTTGATAGGATGGAATAGTAGGTAAGCTCCATGGCAGGATTTTTAGATTAAAGTTATTTTTTGTTTTGCATTTAAGTGGAACCACATTAAAGGACAGTTTTGTTTATGTGGTATACTGACACATTTGTATAATAACTCCTTCACGATGAAAAAGATGCGGATAAACTGTGACATGGTTTGCTAAAATAAGGAGTTTGGCTATCACATTAAAATTTTTGAAACAAACAGGAAAAATTACATCATTATCAATGAGCAGACTATTAAATTTCAAAGTTTCAAATCATACATTGACACAAGTTGTGTATTGACAGTGGATTCTCTACTTTCTGTCAAACATGAAACAGGACATACTTATGGAACTACTTTTTCCACAGCAGCAGACATTTTGCAATTTGATCGTCCTGATTTGAAGTAAAAAGTAATGACATTTGCCAAATTTACCTTAAATTCCAATTTTGCTTAGCATAGCACTCATTTCTATGGTAATAATTTAACGTTATTTTATTCTGTAAATAGTGCAAATTTAATTAAAAAATATTTAATATATCCAGTTACATTGTATTTCTAAAGTATGATCTCGTCAGTATGCACGGTAGTGTAATTACCAGTGTTATGCTCTCACACAGTTGTAACCAATGTTGATCCAGGTCTGCATTCGCAGATTAGTCACTTGTTTTTTAATGACACTTTCAAGACATTATTGCATAATATATCATGCAGAGGAAATGGAAATGAAGTGCCATTCCCAAGGACACCAAAGCATTATGACTCTATGGTCTTAAACTAAGTAACAGAAAAGAATTAAACTAAATAGATTATTTCCCTTGAATACAAATTGAACATTTAAAGAGAACTTACAATAATGTGAAATAAATCCCAAATAATCCTAGAAGAGATATCACAAGTCCAAATCTATAAAATTCCTACTGAATTCCAGTGCTATTCCAATTAAATTCCAATATTGAATTATTGACGTGCTTGTAGTCTCGAACATGGTAATATACCAATGGCCTGAATTGTGATTATGTGCTTAGAGTCTTTTGAGGTATCACAATAATATAATCCAAAATTATTGTTGTCTGAAATCACTATTATTCCAAATAAATGTTTCAGTCCAAGAATATTATAGATGAGCACTTTGTATTCCAGTGATTAATAATTTCAATAAATAATTCCACGCAAATGAAATACCGAACACAACAATAAGATTCATTCTGCCACAGAATAAGTAATTTCTCAAGTAAACAAGATCATAAAAAATGTAAGACACAAAAGTGGAACCAGGGTGAGGGTCACAAGTTCATTTCTAGAAATTTCAGTGTTGTTAATAAGACAAAATCTGTTGCTAAAATTATAATAAAGAACATGATAAATATGAGAAACAACAGGTTTATCAATGGGGAATACCAAGACCCAGACCCAAATAAACATGTTTCCATTAATAATGATCTGAATACTTCATCCATAATCAAAGGAAAAAATATTAGCTATGTTTTTTGTTGTTTAGAACATAAATGTTGCTAGTCAGGTACACAATTAACTTGATTTTAGACAAAGTCAAGTCCAAAATACAATTATACAATTATACATAACATATTATCATGGAGAAGAAACTAACAAATACAAATTAAATATAACAAAAGCAGTATATGCAGGCTAACCTGGGCAGATATCAAACCTGTGATTCTAATGCTTTTTCAGCTGAGTTACCATTGGCTCAGAATCAAGGCTCTTGTCTTGAATTTATAAATAGAACAGCGTAGATGCAGAATACCAGCACATTATGCTATGGCAGATCTATATCTATGCTTGTTACAGTTGGATGTAGATTGCACATGAGCAAATGCAATATGTAAAACTAAAACTGGCTTGGTTTGCTGTTTTATGGTATAGGAACACAAACAAATTATTTAGTTCTGAGGCAGTTAGAGGAAAGTACGTTGCCCATAGATACATGATGGTAGCTGACCCATGTTGATCTGGATTAGAATCTACATCCTTTTGGTTATGAATCTGGGGTACTAGCCACTGCAATTCCATGTAAAACTCAAACAAGAAACAAAACAATCTGAATAGAAAGAGAACTGGGTGGCTCAGTGGTTAGGTTGCTGGACTCAGTGACTGAACTTGTAAGGGTTTGAATCCTACAATTGGACCAGTCTGGGTCAGCTACCATATGTGTCCCTCAACAAGGCATGTTACTCCAATAGCCTTCACACTGAATAACCTTCATCTGATGTTATGCAAGAAAATACCAAACCAAACCAAAAATGCAGCAAAGTTACAGAATGCTGGAACATAATTGTTAGTTTTCCTCAACAGATCAGTCTAAGTCCCTTATTTATGTCATTTGCTTTACACTGATTTAAGGCTTTAGTCTGTGCGATAGGGTGACTTTTCTTTTTTTAATTTTTATTTCCTATTTAGGTTTTTTTCCTGCATTCATATGAAATGCAAGGAAACAATTCAATGGGAAATTCAATAAAAAGAGATTGATCACCCTGTCATACAGACAGATGTGATTTAGCATTAACCATGGTCTGAAATGGCTGGTTAATATGTTACTGTATTGCAGAATTTATATTTTCATTGTTGGAAGTACATTAAATGATCGTTTCTTTTATTAAAATACATAAAGGATGATACATAGAAATGGGTATCATTGTATCCATTTCTAGATTCCAGATAAAGGCTTTGACTGCTTTTAAATTGCTATGTGCATATACACAGACAGACAGACAGATTGAGAAACAGACAGACATATTGTTTGTCACATGATTATGACACTTTTTGTAGATATGCATCTCAGAAACAACCCTGGTAAATACTGAAAATTTGTAATGCCTCAGAAAGTTGACACAAGTAGAAGTGCACACTTTTAAAAAGCATGCAAGTGACCTAAATAACATGCATATGACCTAGATAGCACACATTTGACCTAAATAGCATCCATATGACCTAAATAGCATAGTATGACCTACATAGCATGCATGACCTGAATAGATTGCATCCTTATGACGTAAATAACATAATATGACCTAAATAGCATGCATATGATCTAAATAGCATGCATAGGACCTAAATAGCATGCATATGATCTAAATAGCATGCATAGGACCTAAATAGCATGCATATGATCTAAATAGCATGCATAGGACCTAAATAGCATACATATGATCTAAATAGCATGCATAGGACCTAAATAGCATGCATATGATCTAAATAGCATGCATAGGACCTAAATATTACCAAAATTACTTTTGGTCAAGACCGTTCAAATGTAAGTGCTCTGTTTGTCAATTCAGATTGAGTGTGATATTGCCTGCATGTATTTGTCAAAGACCCTTGCCAAACATTTGGTTACTATAGCATGTTCAGATTCTGCCAGTTAAATAATGCACTTTCGAGTGAAATAAATATTTGAAACAGTTTATAATGAAGGAATTAGTATTTAATTCAGATACGATCACAGGTTGTTAGGAACTTTCATCCCATTTTCTGAAATATACTATATACTTGTAATACTCTGTTGCAAGGAAAAGGTCATTTGAATGTCCTACATTTCCTCATTTACTAGTGTACTTGGTGTGTGAGTGTGTGTGTGTGTGTGATTTGGATTTTTAATGTAGCTTTAACAATTTTTCAGTCATATCACTATGATGTCTGCAGTGTGGCAGTTTATTGCGATATCTAGCACTGGGCATCATGTTGCAGACATGTGGCATCATGTCCCACCCAGTCACATTATCCTGACACCAGACCAACCAGTCCTAACATTAACCTCTTAATGCTGAGCACCAAGCGAGGCAGCTATTATTACATTTTTTATAAGTCTTTGGTATGACTCGGCCAGGGTTTGAACCTGCGACTTCCCGCATCCAAAGCAGATGCTCTAACCACTTAGGCCACCAGAGTGGTCATGAAGTTTGTTGTCCTTTAAGTCTGATTTAATAGTTAGCACTGACTATTTTTACATTATGCCTATATATCAAATCAGAAATGTCTATGTATTTCAATAGGTCATGTAAGTTACAGCGATCACACCTGTGGAGTTTTCTGCAAAATGCAGAAATTTTCATGCTTTTGTGGAATTGTAAAATAAGTGCCATTTTTGCAGATTTCTGCAATAATGTTATACATAATTTATCAGGAGTATGCATTTCTTGAGTACTAGGACCCTAAATGACTTAAATTTATTGCTTTGTTAAATTGAAAAACATACTCTAAATCTATATAAAAATGCAACCAAAAAAATTGGATCAATTTATGCAAAAGATTGTCTAATGTCTATTCCAATGGCCTATTGACCTATCCAATCACCCAGTTAGCACGAACATTAACACCAGCACATTTTCATTCCACTTGATTGAGTTGGTCAAGCAGTCAGTCCAAAGTCCATTGGGTCATCCATGTGTATGATCTATATAAAATATAAGATTTCACAATTTGTAAATTAAGCATATATTGTCAAATTTTCTCTACATATTTCAAAGTCCACTCTTGCAGATTAAACTACCCAAAATTAGTACCAATGATGCCTACAATTTTTGTTTACCTCAGAACTGTAACTTTTTATTGAAAGGATGACATAGACAAGCTGTTTTAAAAAGTAACAGAAATAATAGTAGAGTAGTTCCTAACATTTTTTTATCTTATGGCAGAAATACCCTATTTTTGTCTTATAAAGATGTGGCTTTGTTCATTTGTAGATACAATACTATCTGTTTTCCAAGAAAGTCACCTGTACTATAGTCACATTTTCTGTTTTCCAAGAATGTCATCTGTACTATAGTCACATTTTCTGTTTTCCAAGAAAGTCATCTGTACTATAGTCACATTTTCTGTTTTCCAAAAGAAAGTCACCTGTACAACAGGTGCATTCTCTTTCTTCCCATGAAGTCAGCTCTACCAAAGATGGCTGAAATCTTAATTTTGTACCTAGGCGTATTTCCAGTTTTATCCAAAACGTAGCATGATCACCCTGTAACAAACTCAAGAAAGAGTGAATAGTAAAAGGTATCAAATAGAAGCAAATAGAAGGAAAATATCATAAATGACATATACTTGTAAAATATGCTTTTCTCTGTTGGTCATTATTTAATAATTATGCATGTACTGTTTATAATACACATAAATACAAGTGATATATTCTCAACAAATCAAGAATCATTGTATAACTTTTGGCTTTATTTTTATATTTGATAATGAATCGAAACAATGTTTCTTTTTACATATAGACAAAATGATTTCATAATAAAATTAAAAAAGATTTTATTTTCAGCAAAATGCAATATACTTCTAATGTTTAAATATTGATGGAAGCTATACCTAAAGAGAATTGAAAGAGTTCTGCTAAACTGGACAGTTTGCTGCAAGCTTAGTCAAAATCCAAACATCTAAAAGATAAAGTTTCTTGTTTTTTTATGGCTCTTTCGAGACATCATTGGCTTTATCATGCAAAAGAAACAGGAGTAAAGTGCCTTTCCCAAAGACATATTGAGGTATCTGACCTAGGTTGGCATGGATGGTTATTGAACCTGCTCCCTATGGGTTATGAGTCCATTGCTTTGCCAACTGAGCAACTGTGATGTACTCTGAATGATAATGATTAACACTTTAGTCTCAATTAGTCACAATCACTGTACATATGCAAGGGGGTGGGGGGCAAAAGTTTTTTTCAGCCATTCTGCAAATCAGACTCTCCAACCTCTCCAAAACTGTCATGCTGTTTATATATATATATATATATATATATATATATATATATATATATAGTTAAAATTGACTTAAGAATTATATGTTAGACAAGGTTATTATGTGGACTTAACAAACATTCTGTTAATAACACTTCAAGTTAATCATAGCTGTCAGCTGAATAGTTGAATTTATAATTTTTAATAATATAGGTTAAGGTTTTTAGATTTACAAAACTAAAAACAAAACCATTTAATTTTTGAAAAATAAGGCAAATTGGATGGCAACCATGACAAAACTATTCAAATGCTTTTGATTGTACCATATTGGCAATTTTTTTCTATGGAAATGCAGTCCCTGTGAACCAAACAAAACATCAAAAGAATCATATTACAGGGAAAATAGAAATGAGAGAGCTTAATTTGTGGTTGAATTGGCAATCAGTCAACAAAAAGATCAATTTTGTAATGTTGTCAATCCTTATCTGTACTTCCATCTATTCTCTATTTCTTTTATGTAGAATAACTCGGAGTTTCCACCATTTGCCATTATGAAAAAATATAAGAAGCTTGCATTTAGGGAAAGAAAAAACCATTGATTTTGGGCTTAAAAAAAAGATATATTGACCAAACTTTGCAAATGATTTGTATTTGAGATGAGAAAGACATATATTTCTTTTGTGATCAAATGAGTCAGTATCAAGTTAGTGATAAACATTTTAAAATATGGTTTCTGCATCATATTTTGATTTATTTATGAGCCACATGTAGTTTTGACTAAACTTTGTGGGTAACTTGCATCTGAGACAAGAAAGACACCTATTCAATAGGGGGTCAAAGGTTGAGATCATAAGGAGTGAAAGAAAGAACATTTATTTCAACAAAACTTAGTTCTGTACAATATTCTTTGACTTAATTTTGTAGTTGGCTTGCATTGAGACAAGGAAGGCTACTACTGAATTTGTGGTTTACAAGGTAAAGTCAAGGTTGGGTTTTAAGAAGGGTGACATTTTCCAGAAAAATAACTAAAGCTGTATGATACAAGCTATGACCAAGCTTTGGGAGTGGTTTGTATTTGAGATAGGAAAGAGACCTATTGATTTTAGGCTCAATAGATCAAATGTCAGGGTCAGAGATAGATTTAAATAATAAAAATGGATTCTGCAGAAAACTTGAGTTCTGTTTCGTTTACCTTTACCAAACTGTATGGATGGCTTGAACTTGAGAAAATGGAACACACCTATGGATGAGGCAGAGCTTATCATTTAGCATTGCAAAACAACATTACCTAATGACAAGACATCAAAAGTGCTCAAGTTCAGTGGGTACTGTCTTTAGTTATTGAGTATCCAAACACTGAAACAGGGTTTTATAAAAAAGAAATATAATAATACTATTAGCACCACATAAATGGTGTGTAATGTACCACAGTACTGTTAGCACCACATCAATGGTGTGTAATGTACCACTTATGGTACTCTTGTTATTTCAGGATTGAACCATATATATATTCGCTTATATGTTATGTCAGACTGCAAACAACAGTGATTGTGATCTGCTGTAGCATAATGTTCCTGGAGATCAGGGTCTATGTTGTTTGTTTTACTGATTATTTCAAACAAACTGCACAGATCCAGATCTGCTGGTGCATAATGTGATGTCAGATCTGGGTCTGTGCAGTTTGCAGTTGGACTTGTGAGTGCTGGTGTAAACAGCAGGTACTATGTATTACATTCTGAAGCAATGAATTTGAAAGAAAGAGAAAATACATATTGGGTGCAGATGTTGGTTTTGTAAACATTTCTAAAATAATAATTCATAAATAGATGTATTACTCAGAAAAACTGTTGTAGCATAAAGATGTGCCAACTCTGAAGAGACCTCAGTACCTCAGTTGCTAGTTTTCAGCAAGTTAATCCAGTTTTCCTTAAGGTGTAATAAAAAAGTATCAAGCACTGGCAAAAATTAAAGTTTAAACAACTGTTACATTTCCTTGTTTTATCTTGCACTTTGAAGTTACTGATGTGATTTATAAAAGGGACTATTCCATTTAAATTGTGAGAAATTTCTTGTCAAACTCTTGTTTCAAACATTACCCTCCTGTGACTGTCATCACCAGGATTGCTTCCAAGATATCACCTGATCTGGATTGAAGTGGTGTTCTGTTACAAATGAAAACGTCTAATAAACTGCATTTGAATATGCAATAACAAGCACTGCTTTCATGATGCTGGACAACAATTTATATTTCAACTGGCCATTCTCATCCATGAGTTTACTAATAAGATCCCATTGCTTGTCAGCTCTTTCAGTGTTTAAGATCTCAGAATTCAATTTGTCCACTTGGTAATTTATAAACTCTGCTTCCAAGTTGTCTTGCCAGTTGGTTTCCTTGGGTTCCATACAAATAAATCTCTTTGGAAATTATATCACACTGCCAAAATCAATCATCATTCTTCAGGAAACATCTGCCCTGGACTGTGCTTGAGAAGTTCATTATTCAAGGAAACATCAGCCCTGGGCTGTGCTTGAGAAGTTCATTATTCAAGGTAACATCAGCCCTGGGCTGTGCTTGAGAAGTTCATTATTCAAGGAAACATCAGCCCTGGACTGTGCTTGAGAAGTTCATTATTCAAGGAAACATCAGCCCTGGGCTGTGCTTGAGAAGTTCATTATTCAAGGAAACATCAGCCCTGGACTGTGCTTGAGAAGTTCATTATTCAAGGAAACATCAGCCCTGGGCTGTGCTTGAGAAGTTCATTATTCAAGGAAACATCAGCCCTGGACTGTGCTTGAGAAGTTCATTATTCAAGGAAACATCAGCCCTGGGCTGTGCTTGAGAAGTTCATTATTCAAGGAAACATCAGCCCTGGACTGTGCTTGAGAAGTTCATTATTCAAGGAAACATCAGCCCTGGACTGTGCTTGAGAAGTTCATTATTCAAGGAAACATCAGCCCTGGACTGTGCTTGAGAAGTTCATTATTCAAGGAAACATCAGCCCTGGACTGTGCTTGAGAAGTTCATTATTCAAGGGAAACTTCATGACAATGTAATCCCACTTTTGCAACAGTCACTTACATCTTTATAGAACTGACAAGGCTACTTTCATAAAGCTCATTTACTGTAATGTATTTTCTTGTTTCTAACTGTACTGTATGTGTATCATCAGACTTGTCCGATACATTTCAGTCGTGATTAATCAGTGTCAGTAAGATGCTTGGTTTGTGATATTTCTGTAGCATTTATGAATCTGACCAGCAATTGCTTGAATTATTCAGGCATATTTTTCTGTATGTTATTGGATCACAGGCTCTTCCATTTGCAGGATTAGGTTATGCTTGTTCAATAATAGAATGATGTGGTCTAGAAATAAGCAATAAAGCTGCCATCTCATTGACTGCAGAGAATTATACACACTCAATCTTTTTCCTCTCTGTAACTGAATCTCTTAAGGTCCCTCTTGTCATTGACTGAAATCTAGACTTGTCCTTCTGAACTGATTTCAGGGATTTAGCTTTCCACTGACAAATCATCAAAACTCACACTAATATCCAAATAATATGACATATCCATTGACAAATCATCAAAACTCACACAGTTATCCAAAAAATATGACATATCCATTGACAAGTCATCAAAGTTCACAGGCAGTTTTTCAGCCTCTTTTGATTCAATGCTAAATGTATCAAATGGTATGACCACAGACTTAAGTATACTGCTGGATTCACTCAAGTTATAAGTGCAAAAATATCTTTATTGCAACCTGTCATCACTGAAGCATTGTCCAGTTCAAACCCAATACAGTTATTCAAGTTTACATTTCTATTTTTCAAATCTTCATCTAAAAATGTGAAAATATTTTCCCTAGTCGCTTAAGTTTTATCAAAATATCTAACAACAACTGGGTACAGCTTCTTAGAATCATTGCTATAATCATTTGCTATACAGAAGGGTTGGGATGAAATATTATTCACAATGTCTTTTGAAATGATTTACAGCATTATAATATAATGTAGTATTTGTTCTACAATACTGATAACTATTTGCGTGATAATGGGAATGGTTTAGATATGTGATCCAAAGAGGCAATTGTAAGATCATGCTATTGTGAGACTTTGAATCGTTTAGACGTGTAGTCGGATGAGGCAATTGTAAGATCATGTTATTACCAGACTGGGAATGGTTTAGATGTGTGGTTGGATGAGGCAATTGTAAGATCATGCTATTGTCTGACTGGGAATGGTTTAGATGTGTGGTCTGATGAGGCAATTATAAGATCATGCTATTGTGAGACTGGGAAACATTTAGATGTGTAGTCGGATGAGGCAATTGTAAGATCATGTTATTATCAGACTGTGAATGGTTTAAATGTGGTCCAATGAGGCAATTGTAAGATCATGGTTATTGTCAGACTGGGAATGGTTTAGACATGTGGTCTGACAAGGCAATTGTAAGATCATGCTATTGTGAGACTAGGTATGGTTTAGATGTGTGGTATGATGAGGCAATTATAAAATCATCTTGTTGTCAGACTGAGAATGGTTTAGATGTGTGTTCAATGAGGCAATTGTAGGATCATGCTATTGTCAGACCAGTAATGGTTTAGATGCATGGTCCGATAAGGCAATTGTAAGATCATGCTCACCAGAAACGTTTGTAAAATAGACTTTAGCCTTAATGACCTCCAGTTCAGCTCTATCACTACAGGTCCAAATCCCACAGAGGTCAATGACTTAGAGCTAAATTTTGATGCAACATCATTTTTATGTGTTTTGCAATTCACATGTTGGCAAACAAAATCTTGCCTGCTATGGGCAAAACTGAAGTCAGCACAATATACTATACAATAAATGTAATCCTTTCTAGGCATGACCAACTATGTATAAATATTTTAACATTTTTGTGCACATTGCTTCAGCTTTTTTCATGAACATTATAGGTAGATTAAGGTGTCTGCAGTACCCTGTACAGTTTGACTGGTTCCCTGGCATACTCCACTGAGTCAAATAAGAAAACCAGAATCTGAGCACTGGATCAGAACACTAAGTCTAATATGAAAAGCTGGCTTTGGATTCAACCATACCAAGCCAATATCTAGAATTAACAGCATTGGTTGTATTTTTGTGTTTTTTGTGTGCCTGCTATTCTGTCAGTAATTGTAGGGTTGTTTCAATGAGACTTCTGGCAAAATGCTAATGATTGGCAGGTCTGTACCATACAGAGAGTGTATCCCATTATAGTTACATGTAATTTAATCATGGTACTTAGAGGTTGATGTAGCCCATTGCTAGAATGAACCCTTTCGATACAAATTTCTCTCCACAATGACTTTCCTTTTGGGGCTTCAAATGATGTATTTACGTATGCATAATGCTTTGTTTTTTATGGCAACATTTTGATAATTAGACTTAGGGCTGTTATCAGTGGTTTCATCGCTAAGGGCCCCATTTCACAATGTGCTCTGTATGGCTTCAAACAGAAGAACTTTTGTTGTGAAATGAAAGTTAGGAGAAGGTGAGCATTCAAGTCCATGACCTTTCTTTAAATGATGATGTGGAATGTGTGAAATCGGACTCCTGAAGGTCTCATCAATACAAGCAACATATCCATTATTCTATCCAAATAGATTACAAAAGACATGGCCCATAAAATGCAGATCTAGATTTGTGAAACAATGTTTATATAATGTCAACTGAGCATATGTTTAAATGGTTTTTGAACTATGCTGATGACTAAAGCTAAATACCAAAAAATATTTTGTACAAAGGTATAATGCAGTATTTTTTAAGATACTGAGATATGTACCATGGTATACCATAATTATTTTAGGGACCAGCCATTTAATCTATAATAGTGCAGTGGCCTGACACTTTTTAACAAAGTTTTTCTGTTAGTCTATAGCTGGATAATATATTTTGCTCTGATTTATTGCGAAATAACTCTATATTTTATCCATTATGTTATTTGAAATGAAATTAACTGACTTGAAATAAAAGAAAATAAAATATCTCAGCTCAAAAGAAAATATTGCTCCCCCCACTGAAAATTAAAAGGCCAGATACTGACTGTTCATGAATGCACTGTGTTGATGTTAATATTTATACAAGTTGCCATGAAAATACTGTAACTAAAATGAGATGATTAAACTTATGCCATCCTGACACCTTGTAAGAGATATTGCACTGACATTAGAGAGTTCATTGAAAAAAAGAAAAGGAGTGTTGACGCTGAAGCATACAATTTACTAACCAGATTACTGATATAATAGGCAAGGAAACTTTGAAGAGGATAACAACACCCATAGTTTCTCAGAGAGGGTCAGTAAACATAAAGCACTCTGACTCAACAAATGAGAAAATATTGAGTGGACTTGAGAAATTAGGTGAAATTCAAACAGAAAACATCTGCTATCCTGAAATTCTAAGAATGATTTGCAGTCTTACAAAGGAATGCCTGTGCTTAACACATTAAAATATGCCAGTAAAAAACTAAAAACAAAAATTTGGATTTGGCCTGAATATCTTTCACAACATCCCATTTAGCCACCAAGTTGGCATACCTAATATGTGTCAAGCATATAATTAAAAAATCATAAATATAATTATATTTGTTATGTTCAAAATTAATTTGTGACCAAACACAACTGTTTCATTAAAGGAACAATTATTGTTTAACTATTCTGTTATCTAAAATGAAAATATGCTGTTAATATGACTGAATTCATGACAAGATTACTCGGGAAAATGCATATATTCCTGACTGACAGAAACTACTAAAGAACTGGTACACTGTAAAATTACCATGTTATATACCAGTAGGAAAAATACTGTGATAAGCTGGTATAATGGTAATACCATTGACCTGTACAGATTACGTTGGAGTGTGTGATTTGGATTTTTAACGTAGCTTTAACAATTTTTCAGTCATATCACTACGATGTCTGCAGTGTGGCAGTTTATAGTGATGTCTAGCACTGGGGCATCATGCTGCAGACATGTGGCATGATGTCCCACCCAGTCACATTATCCTGACACCAGGCCGACCAGTCCTAACACTAACCTCTTATTGCTGAGCGCCAAGCGAGGCAGCTGTTAGTACCATTTTTGTAAGTCTTTGGTATGACTTGGCCAGGGATCAAACCAACGACCTCCCGCATCCGAGGTGGATGCTCTAACCACTAGGCTACCGGAGTGGTTGATTACGTTGGAACATCCCACTTAGAGATATGACGTTGAATAGCAGGGTCCAATGTTCTGCCCAGAATGAAGCAGACATGATATGGCCCAGACAAGAAAAACATGCAAGTTTAGGGGACTATGTTCTTACCAAATTCTACCAGAATATTCTGACTGGATCTTGGGCTATGATGATTGCTCTTTGCTAGCCAAGGTTCCAATATGTTAACCCTATCTACACCTATGTGGATCGAGCAGATATTTCTGTGCTTTGGGTCTGTGAATTTCATTGGATGCGGTGGAAAGCCACTGCACCCAATCAAAATTAGTTGTTCAAATTTGAACACTGTTCTTACATCATCAAGACAATTGGAGCACACAACTTGAATGGATTCATAAATAAGCAATTTTCCACTGCCAGTCTATGTTTATACAAATATCTTTTACTCAAATACACCTGTCATGGCTTCTTTCTGGTACATAGTCATACCTTAGATGTTAAACTTCAAATGTATCCCACTGAAGTCGATTGCTTCTACTATTTTTGGCCAGTGTACAACGCACTGCTGTTACAAGATAATGGTTAGTTGGCATTGTATACTAAAGGAGGCAACTCATGAAATCCAATAGATGTCACTAGGACAAAGCACTAAAATATCTGCTCAATCCGTCATGGTGTAGATAGCGTTAACATACTGGAACCTTGGCTTGTGAAGATGGAAACATTTAAAGATTCCAAGAGCTCTCACATCAAGGCCTTAAATATGTTTGGATCTCAAACTTTTTACTATTATTATGCAATACTGTATGTTACACATAAAAAAGAATTTTATTTTTTATTTCAGCTTTAATTGTTTAAATATAACCTTCATTTTTGACCCATTACCTTATATCTGTCAGCCATTTTCTATTTCAGATCCAAGCAGCTAATCAAGGATGCAATTTTAGATAATGACTTCCTTAAGAATTTGGAGTCTACACAAATACGTGAGGTTGTTGAATGCATGTTTGAGAAACCAGTCAAAGCAGGGCATTACATCATCAGGGAAGGAGATGCTGGGCAAGATCTCTATGTTGCAGCAGGTGGGACAATAGTTGCAAACATTAGCAAAGGGAAATAGCTTTTGAGCTTTGGTAGTAGGCAGAGCTCTCTCTATGATTTTGAAAATTAAAGTCCAAGGTCACATTTATCAAAATATGAATCAGTATATTGAAAACTGTGGACAAAAGTTTAACAAAAGCTCCTTGATGTTCTGCTGGCTAAAGAGAATTTATAGGATTCCACAATAAGTACATATCTGAGTGTTTAAACCATCCATGATTTCATGAGAAACTCTAGCAAACTTAATCTGGTAACAAAACTGTTTTCTTACCTGTTCAAGTTAACATGTTCACAAGATCAATGCAGTACAGAATTCTTTATAATGCCCTTTGGCCTTGAACCAGATATCATGGATAGAAAGTCATTGAACTTATTATCCCAGACAATATTAAGATATGCACATATGCTAAATTTAGTTCATCTATAGTTTCTATTTTCTAAAAAGAAATTATTGAACTGACAATGATTCAAGTTATTCTTATGATATATCTGTCCATGCATTCTTCTTGGTTTTAATATGCTTTAATATGCTTACAAGCCAGTACAGCTAAAAGGCCATGTCAAGACTTGTGACTTTGAAATTAGTGTCTAAGTGCTAAAAATCAATCATTTGTTAGAATTCAACAGTCTTGTCAGACTTCATTTGTATATGCAATTATGCAAAGGTCATTGTGTGCATAAGATTAATGAAGTAAAAAAATGTGAACATTGACCTTTGAGTTGGCTTCAAGGGCAGTTAAATCTGAATTTCAAACTCTTTCACAAGAGTGTGAATATGCTGCAGGACAGATCTACACTATTTTCTCTTAGTACCAAATACATATTGCAAGAAGTGATTGAGTGAAAATCCATATTAGTTCTACCATGTGTACAGGAGAGTAGCAATAGCACGATTTATAAGATGGCCCATGGTACCATTTTGGGGTCAGATTCAGTTCATATTGCTATTGTGTTTTTATGAAAACCCTCATATCAGTATGACCCTTCTATAGACATATAGAGTTTTTCGGGATGGTTTTTAAGGTGGCCATTTTGGCAGTTAGATCAACATCATTTTGAATTAAAAACACAATATTTTTGTATTTCCGTCTGCAATCTATTCAGGAAAAGTAGCTGTAACAAGATATTTCACATTCATGTTTTGGCCACTTTGGCATAATTTTTATTTTGGATTTACTACCATATTGTTAGAAGTGGTTTAGTGAAAATTCCATGCCCATAAGACTTTCAACATGGCTGCCATGGCCATCATGTTGAAGGTCTGATCAGCACATTTTTATTTATGACCAACTAGATATCATAAGAACTCTTTGAGTGAAACCCCTATGTCTGCTTGGTCAACTGTTCAGGAGAAGTAGCTACAAGAACAGTTTCAAGATGGCTACTAGTTGTCAGGTCCTTTTTCTTTTCGGCCCAACTAGATATTATAAGAGGTCTTTTAGCCAAAACCCAATGTTTACATGACAACTTTTTAATTAGAAGTAGTGATAACAAGACTGTTAAATTGTCTGCTGTGG
Organism: Megalonaias nervosa; assembly: GCA_016617855.1. Classification (NCBI taxonomy): domain Eukaryota; kingdom Metazoa; phylum Mollusca; class Bivalvia; order Unionida; family Unionidae; genus Megalonaias; species Megalonaias nervosa. Next base: position 124,849 of record JAECUM010006235.1, read on the forward strand.
TGGCCACATTGGATGTCCATGGGCACCATTTTTATTTAGGACCAACTAGATGATAGGGTGGATATGTGTGTTGAATTTCACAGCAATATCTCTTGTAGTTTAGAAGAGGTAGTTTGTACTTGTGCTAGCAGATGACAAATAACACATAATCACATAAGCTAATCTAGTTTGTGACCAGTGGAGCTAATAAAATTAAAGTCCAGGACAAGAAGCTGGGTATTTTGGAATCAGAGTCTCTCACCACATAGTGTTAAATAATGGAGAAATCCTGACTTTGTGCTGATGCATGTGTTTTTCCAAGAGACTCCTGGTTACAGATGTAGAACCTTTGGTATGCTTGCTAATTGTTTGACTTTCAGTCTCACAGGATCAGTGTGATTAGGATTGGTGGCATCAGCTTGGAACATGGTTCAGTGGTGTAGCATCTGGCAAGCACAATGGAAGATTCTGGTTTAATCAGTGGCCCCTTGTGTAAATAAAGATGCAAGATACACCATATGACTGTGGCCCATTCAGTGTATAGCAGTATATGAGGTCACTTATGAATCAGCCAAGCTGGTCCAGACTTTTTAGTCTTGTGGTATGTGCACCTACTTGTAAGACAAACAAACCAGGTTCGGCTCCATGCGATGACAGCAAGGTTGTACCTTGTTGAGATATGAAGGGGACATTTTACATACCTCTGTCTCCCTATAATGATCACTGTATGAGGATTTGTTAAAGTTAGGGGGACACAGACAGTTTGGGGTGGGAATATATCCCCTGGGCTTGCTCAAGGTGCAATATTTTGACACTTAGACTTTGTATCCCCCTCCTGTTACATTCAGGGGCTTATCTGACTCAGATTTTGGAAATTTCTGGTTGCCAGTGGCATCTTTATGCGATATGATTTTTGGAGAGACTTGTTTGCCAGCAGCATCCCCATGCATACTGATTTTTGTAGTCCTGCATAAAGAATTTTAGAGAGTTCTGATTGCCAGCTGAATCTCTATGCATACTGATGTTTTAGCCCTGGTTGCCAACTGTGTCCCTTGCATACATATTTTCTGAGAGTCCTGGTTGCCAGCTCCATTATTATGCATACATATTTTCTGAGAGTCCTGGTTGCCAGCTGCATTTCTATGCAGATTTTCTGAGAGTCCTGCTTGCCAGTTGCATCCTCATGCATACTGTTTTTTTGGAAAGTCCTGGATGTCTTGCTGCATCCCCATTCATAGTGAATTTCACAGTGTCCTGGTTGCCAGCTGCATTCCTGGCATACCAATTTTCTGAGAGTTCATCTGCATCCTCATACATTCTAATTTTTGCAAATTTCTGGTTGTTATCATCTTCCCTATGCATACTGGTTTTTGGAGTCCTGGTTGCCAGCTCCATCCCCATGCATACTGATATTTAGAGAGTCCTGGTTGTGGCTGCATTTTCATGCATACTGCTTTTTCTTGCGTCACACTGGAACACTTTGTGACAGTACATTTGGAATGCTTGTAATATCACATCTGGAATGCTTTGTGATAGTACATTTGGAACACTTTGTAATGGTCCATTTTGATCTTTGGTCTGGAAAAGGGTGGAAAATGAATTTGGCTTGTTCATGATAATTCATGAATAGAAGTACTTGATTGTAGATCTATAAGAAGAGATAAGGCAAATGTTGATAGAATCTGCATGCCAAATTTTGGTGCTCTACTGTTATTTTTTAAAACAAACTTTCAACAAAATTCCTGCACTCAAGCATAAGGTACAAAAATATGAATTTGTTTAACAATTCAGCAAATCATAGTAAGCTACAATTAAAAATATTGTATTTTCTTCAAAACAAGTTCCTTTCTTTGCCTAATAAATTTCACTGATATGTTTATATTTAAAATAACATACCTGTTAGTAGTGTTTTGAGGGGAGTTTAACCTTATTTGCTAAAAAGATTCTAGTATATATTTCCTGATATCAGTGGTGTAAAAATTGAAGACCTCAGCCTTAGGAATGTTGAGCACCATTTATGACCCAGAGTAATGAAGACCTTTGGGCCTTATATGTTGGGGAAAAGGGCCTTATATATAGGGGACAAATGGGCCTTATATGTAGGGGACAAAAGGGCCAGTATAATGCAGCCTTGCTCAGCCAATGTCTTGATTATTCATGCTCCAGTTCATTCTGATTGTCTAAATGAAGAGAACATTCTACAAAAACTACTTTAAATGACTGTAACACATGTATATATAACAGGGCCAGCATGCCCTTCTGCATGTCAATAAAGGCTTCATATTAATGTAGAAGCTCATGTAACCAACCTTATCATCATCAATAAAGGCTTCATATTAACATAGAAGCTCATGTGACCAACCTTATCGTCATCAGTGAAGGTTTCATATTAATGTAGAAGCTCATGTGACCAACCTTATCATCATCAATAAAGGCTGCATATTAATGTAGAAGCTCATGTAATCAACCTTATCATCATCAATAAAGGCTTCATATTAACATAGAAGCTCATGTACCTAACCTTATCATCATCAATAAGGGCTTCATATTAACATAGAAGCTAATGTAACCAACCTTATCATCATCAATAAAGGCTTCATATTAATTTTGAAGCTCATGTAACCAATCACTTGGATGCTTGAAATACCAAAGTTTCTGTCACCAAAATGAATCATGCAGCAGAGAAATGCTATTTGCACTGGCTGCAATTAGGAAGGTCATGATGACATTGCTTACACTAGTCCTAATTGTTGTGCAGACAATAAAGATGACACTGCTTACATTAATTCTAATTGTTGTGCAGAATGTAAGGATGACACTGTTATCATTATTTCTAGATGTTGTACAGAGAGTAAGGATGACACTGCTTACACCATTACTAATTGTTGTGCAGACAGTAAGGATGACACTGCTTACACTAATCTAATTGTTGTGCAGACAGTAAGGATGACACTGCTTACACCATTACTAATTGTTGTGCAGACAGTAAGGATGACACTGCTTACACCATTACTAATTGTGTGCAGACAGTAAGGATGACACTGCTTGCATCATTACTAATTGTTGTGCAGACAGTAAGGATGACACTGCTTACACTAATCTAATTGTTGTGCAGACAGTAAGGATGACACTCCTTGCACCATTACTAATTATTGTGCAGACAGTAAGAATGACACTGCTTACACTAATCTAATTGTTGTGCAGACAGTAAGGATGACACTGCTTACACCAGGGATCTCAAACGCAGCCGATGTGCCTCATGTGGCCTGCCAAGCTGCATCCTGTGGCCCGAAAAATTATTGGCGTCACAAGCTGTCATGAGAGAAAACTAAGGTGGTGCAGCCCTTGAGCCATAGAAAATGCCCTCATGCAGCCCTCAGGGTGGTTTGAGTTTGAGACCCCTGGCTTACACCATTACTAATTGTTGTGCAGACAGTAAGGATGACACTGCTTACACCATTACTAATTGTTGTGCAGACAGTAAGGATGACACTGCTTACACTAATCTAATTGTTGTGCAGACAGTAAGGATGACACTGCTTACACCATTACTAATTGTTGTGCAGAGAGTAAGGATGACACTGCTTACACCATTACTAATTGTGTGCAGACAGTAAGGATGACACTGCTTGCATCATTACTAATTGTTGTGCAGACAGTAAGGATGACACTGCTTACACCATTACTAATTGTTGCGCAGACAGTAAGGATGACACTGCTTACACCATTACTAATTGTGTGCAAACAGTAAGGATGACACTGCTTGCATCATTACTAATTGTTGTGCAGACAGTAAGGATGACACTGCTTACACTAATCTAACTGTTGTGCAGACAGTAAGGATGACACTGCTTGCACCATTACTAATTATTGTGCAGACAGTAAGGATGACACTGCTTACACTAATCTAATTGTTGTGCAGACAGTAAGGATGACACTGCTTACACCAGGGATCTCAAACACGCAGCCGATGTGCCTCATGCAGCCTGCCAAGCTGCATCCTGTGGCCTGAAAAATTATTGGCATCACAAGCTGTCATGAGAGAAAACTAAGGTGGTGCGGCCCTTGGGCCATAGAAAATGCCCTCATGCAGCCCTCAGGGTGGTTTGAGTTTGAGACCCCTGGCTTACACCATTACTAATTGTTGTGCAGACAGTAAGGATGACACTGCTTACACCATTACTAATTGTTGTGCAGACAGTAAGGATGACACTGCTCATACTCAAAAAGTGTTCCAAGTGGGAGTCAAAAAAAGGTAAAAAAGCAAGTTCAGTATTCCAGGGGTATGTCCTTCCTGAAAACTCAGTAGAATTTTAGAGACAAGTTCTCCAGCTGTCGTCAGACAAGTATCTTGTGCTGATGTAGCATGCATTGTTGAGCTCATACCCACAAATTGTACAGCTAGCCATGATAACATTATATATATATAATGTACCTCACTACATATGTATCACTAGCTCTAGACAAAACAAAATACATCATCAATCATCATCAACAAGCAAACTCTGGACGGATTCAAAATCTTAAGAACTCAACTATTCAACTTCTAACAGAGTGACAAACTAGAAATCCAACAATAACCAGTTAGATCTGGCCCATAAAAAGAACAGCTGTCCTCAAAGGTCATGCTTGCACTAAATTAAAGAAAGAGGAACTGATAAAATTGATTTCTTTCAAACATTATTCTTTAAATAGCCCCACCATGTATTCATTTCACAATTCATTGAAATCATACAGTTTATTTCACAAATTATGAAAATCATAAAGTAGAAGCATTTTCATTTAACAGCGTACTTATTTTAATATTATTAGATTAGTTGTCATATTTTGCTTTGAATTAATCCATTCACCAAAATTCCTATAAAAATTTTTTATATGCTAATTAGTCTATGTATGAAATTTTTATTCAAATTTATATGTTTACATTTTTAGATGGAGAGTTTGAGGTTCTCAAAGATGGTACAACACTTGGCAAGATGGCAGCTGGTAGAGTCTTTGGAGAGCTTGCAATTTTGTACAACTGTACTAGGACAGCTTCAGTTAGAGGTAAGCTTACAGTTTTGTACAAATGTACTAGAACAGCTTCAGTCAGAGGTAAGCTTGCAATTTTGTACACCTGAACTAGGACAGCTTCAGGTAGAGGTAAGCTTGTAATTTTGTACAACTGTACTAGGACAGCTTCAGGTAGAGGTAAGCTTGTAATTTTGTACACCTGCACTAGGACAGCTTCAGGTAGAGGTAAGCTTGTAATTTTGTACAACTGTACTAGGACAGCTTTAGTTAGATGTAAGCTGGTAGAAATTAAATATTGCTTGCAAATGACCAGCTACTAGGACTCATACATTCTCATTAACATAGCATATGTTCTTTAAGACAGTGGTTCTCATCCTTTTTTGTCTGCGACCCTAAAAATATTTTTTTCTGAGCCTCATGACCCCGTTTCCACAGCTACCATAGTGTGTAACTACCGCTTTGGATACTACTGCTTGATCAACTCTGGTCATCTCATTGCTACTTTGGACCATACCACTTGATCATCCTTGGTCAGCTATCATGGTGTGTAATTGACACTTTGGATCCTACCACTTGATCATCCCTGGTTAGCTATCATGGTGTATCACTGGGAACTTTGCTCCAATTGCCTCAGCACTGAATAATCTACTTACATTGCTGTTCTGTAGAACACCAAACTAAACTAATATTACTACTTACATTGCTGTTCTGTAGAACACCAAACTAAACTAATATTACTACTTACATTGCTGTTCTGTAGAACACCAAACTAAACTAAATCAGTCATGGTGCTGTAATATGCTTAGATAAAATGTACTGTCCTGTTTATGACTTCATCATGAGCTGTGCATTAATTTTACAAAACCGGACTAACATAAATGAGAGGTTTTACTGTATTACCACTCAGTTACAGAAACATTGGGTTTACAGAGGCAGGCATGGTAATGAATTTCGTTTAATTATAACATGGTTCCTAATGAGGCATGTATGGTAATGAATTTCATTTCATTATAACATGGTTCCTAATGAGGCATGTATGGTAATGAATTTCATTTATTATAACATGGTTCCTCATGACATATGCATGGTAATGAATTCTATTTCATTATAACATGGTTCCTAACGAGGCATGTATGGTAATAAATATAATTTCATTATAACATGGTTCCTCATGACATATGCATGGTAATGAATTCTATTTCATTATAACATGTTCTTCATGAGGCACACCTGGTAATGAATTTCATTTCATTAGGTGGTAGACTTCATTATAAGGCAGTCTCACTAAAAGGTGGTATACTCTATGACTCATATGGACAGCATTATAGTGCAGGACTAGCATAGTTGTGTGGTGAAAACCACATGCTGACTCAATGTCAAGCCAGTTTTAATACTCCATGTAACATTACATAATGACTCACCCAGAACCCAATAAGATTTATTAGATGGCCTATTTGACTTTCAAAAAACTAGAGACATGGAGCTTGATAGTTTGTTCATTGGCAGAAAACACTGCCAGTTACCGTGTATACTCACTTATTAGTCAAGTTAAACTGCAAATAACAAAGATCCTGATCTGTCATAGCATAATCTGCCTGCAGATCAGGATCTATGTTGTTTATTCTACTGATTACTCCTAACAAACTGCACAGACCAAAATCTGCAGAATCTGCATTATATAATGGCAAATCTGGGTCTGTGCAGTTTACAATTGGACTTGTCTTATAAGTGAGTATATATGGTAGTATCTTTATGCAGTTCATTAATTCAGATTTTAAGCAGCTGAGCTGATGAAAACCTAACTTTTTACAGCTTTGATAAAATAAGATTTTTGTACTTGTCACTTTGTCTGCTTTTTCAAAATGTTATTGTATTTATGGATCAGTCTTCATAAAGAATCTCTTTAATATTTCTTCATTGTTTTAGAAAAAAATGAGTTCATTTATATGTAGAATAACTAATAGTGAATGACTGCAACTGGCATATATTTATACATATACCTTAGAGTGCCATAAAGTAGATTCATTATACTATTACATACCCATTTAATCTTACATGCTTGACATGGCGTTCGATACAGCTGTTCAGTCTGTATTTCTGAAGCACACACCTTGAATTGAACTACATCAGTGCCTTCTTTTATATCCGCTTGTTCATATTTTTAGACTCAGTGAGTCAATCTTTTATAAATCCCACTTAATTTTGAATTTTGTTCATTCAGTAAAGCAAAAAAAATATTTAGAGGGCATAAAAATTGGGATATGTAATAAATACAAAACTGTATTCATGTTTTATTCTGAATCAGAGGAAAGAACTCGTTTAATATGGCATAGGAATGCATCTTGGTCTGACAGCCTCGATGTATCCCTATATCAGACTCATTTTTTCCACCTTCTCAGAACAAAATATTTATGCAGTTTTGCATATTTATGAAGGTAAGAACTGAATTAAGTCTTAATTTTGTTATTATTATTATTATTATTATTATTATTATTATTGTATTCTTTTCTAAAAACTAATGGCATATGTGTCAGTAAACACTAGCAGCACAAGCAGCAAAGGCACTTTATAGTTTGAAGACAAGACTTGATTGTTTTGATAAACTGTCTACAAAAATTCTATTCCAAATATATAGTGCTAAAAAAAATAGAACCAACTTTGAATTATAAGTCAGATGTTTGGGTTTTTACAAAGCAAATGACATTGAATATGCATCATTTTGTAAATATATCATTGGTATTACAAAATACACACTAAATGCTTTTATTTAAAATAAACTAGGTACAAGACCAATGCAAGCAGAAAGATACAGTAGAATTCCTAAGTACTGGTTCAAATTATTAAATTCAACTGATGATAGATTCCCAAAACAAAGCTATAACCTACATTTTACATAGGGTGAACACAGTGATTGTCATGTAAATAAAGTTAAGAATCTACTGTTTTCATACTGAATGGGAGAAGTTTGGATTAATCAGTAAGTGGGTGATGAGAACCTATTTTTGGTTATATTTAAAAAAGATTGCAAAGATATTTTCAGCAAGAACTAAACAGTTCAATTCATTTGATAGATTATGATTCTATAAGAAGAGCAGAAACGATTTAAGTTGTCAATAGATTGTTGGAACTCATTGCACATTCTTCGCTTACTATGTATGTTCAGAAATGAAACCTTTCCTTTAATGGTAAATATAGGTACTGCTAGGTATAAAAACATCCCCTATGTTGAAAGACTATGCCCTTTTTGTGCAGATAGAGATGGGAGGTTTGAGAAAGGCTTACATTACCTTATGTATCCTACTGTAGAAACAACATGACTAATTCCCCAATCCACAAATGTGACTATGGATGAAAATCTCATTTCTTCAGGAAACTTTTTCTAGTTGATCTAGATCTTGATACAGTGGTCCCCCTCTTATAAGGCCACCTGTTATACAGCACCTTCTTAGAGGTGTCACCTTTTTAGAGAGAAATCACACAGCATGTGTAATAATTAGATATAAAAGGCATACTATTTTTTATTTAATATTTTCTTGTCAATATTAGGCATATTACAGAATTAGTGTGATTAAACTTGCATTAATGTTATATGTATTTAAAATAATTATGAACAATCATCAATCATGGTGCAACCACCTTGTCAATAAAATCAGGGTACAAAATCTGCCTGTAGCTATCATTGTCTGCCCATTCCATTTTCCCACTGCCATAGAATATATAAATGACAATGTTTATTTGAATCTTCATGACATCAAATTTCTTAGCAGTGATAGGACTCTGAGTCCCTATTTGCATTTAGTGGAATTGCTTTCACTTTTTCTATTAAAATGAGAATGTTGGATGATGTTTTGTACTTTTAGAAATAACCTGTGTCCTCAATGGTAATTTGCAGTTATCACCAGTAATGCTTAGTGTTTACAAGAAAGTGAGAGAGCAGCCACAGTCACTAACATACCAGGTTTACTTCATGGCAACCCAATGTCTAGCTGACTTTAAGCTAAAAAAATATTGTGCTTCTTAGCAATTAGCTTTTGTCATGTTTATATTATTGGTGGTGATAATGGACAGTAATTATCAAAGTGACAAGTCTAACATCTAAGGGACACACATCAGTAATGATAATCAGAGTGACAAGTCTAACATCTAAGGGACACACAGCAGTAATGATAATCAGAGTGACAAGTCTAACATCTAAGGGACACACAGCAGTAATGATAATCAGAGTGACAAGTCTAACATCTAAGGGACACATAGCAGTAATGATAATCAGACTGCTTATATCTTTGTGTTGATTAAAGTTAGGTCCATTATTGATATTTTTGATTAAGTTAGATATTTTTATCAGTGTGTTGGAACAAATGTCAACATGCTGAGTTTAAAAATCAAGAAATATTCATGAGTTTTGTCTCTGCAAACCCTATTATGTGGTTGCTGGTCGGGAGTTGTGACATTAATATTCTGGCCACTGGCCATGTTGGAGTGATGGCAGTCCTAGTAGGTACTTGAATCCAAACTCATCGGTGGCAGGGAATTCTAACTATGTAAAGTTGGTGGCTGCTGGTTAGGAGGGCTGTTCAAGAAGGGGACCACTGTATAGAAGATGTTTGTTATGGTGTGAATGATGAAAGTGGGCTTTACCTCGATCTGCTTTTAACATGAACTTTAAGAAATGTGGTATTTCTTAGGAGAGTATCAGCACTGTTTTGGGACTCTTGCTTTAAATTTATGCCATCTGCTGCATGGAAGTTGATGAATCTTTTATGCTGTCATCAGAGATTTGCTTTGTATTAAATTTGTGAGAAAAGATGTTTCAGAAGTCAGGTATGGTTTGCATTAACAAAATGTGTTATTGTAAATCTCATTCTTGGAAAATTATTTTTATTTGATCAAGCATTTTATGTTGTTACCATTCTGATAACTTTATAGAGCTTTTTAAAAGGCATAAATGGTGATGCCCATTTAAAACAAGACTCCTCAAAATAGAACAAAACTCTTGCAATTTACCATTCCAGATATTTCATTAGATATGCCTTAGAGCAACCTTCCTTTTCCTGCACAATTACAAAACTTACTACAGTGATGCCTGACTATATTACTGTTCAAGGAAACCACAGAAGTGTAGTGTTATAGGTGAGGTCTCTTCACACTGGGGTACATTATGCATATTGTTACTATTACATTATGTAATTGGACCCTAGACCATACCTGCCTTATAAAAAGGACTTTGTTATACTGAGACAATTTATACTCGGGTACATTATACATGTTATTATTATTATTACATAATGTAATGGGATCTATGACCATACCTTCCTTATAAAAGAGAGTCTGTTATATTGAGAGACCTTATACTGGGGTACACTTATATTATTATTACATAATGTAATGGGATCTATGACCATACCTTCCTTATAAAAGAGAGTTTGTTATATTGAGAGACCTTATACTGGGGTACACTTATACATATTATTATTACATAATGTAATGGGATCTATGACCATACCTGCCTTATAAAGAGAGTGTGTTATATTGAGAGACTTTATACTGGGTATATTATACACATTTTTGTTATTACAGAATGTAATGAGATCTATGACAATATCTGACTTAAAAAAGAGTCTGTTATATTGAGAGACCTTATACTGGTGTTATTTTTATTACATAATGTAATGGAATCTTGGACCATATCTGACTTAAAAAAGAGAGCGTGATGCAAGATCTTGACAGAGGGCAAGCATGATCATGGATCCATTTAATTACGTGATAGTAAAATTATATGCACCATGTACTTCATTACAAGGCAGTCTCACTATAAGGTAGTATGGTCTTTGGCACCCATGGATGGCATATAACAAGAAAGGACTTTCTGAGAACATCAGTGTTCTTGTCACTACTTTTTATATGCATAATGTATATCTCACATGATAAAACCAGGGCACCAGATGAATAAATTATCAAAATGTAACAATCTTTGAAATGATTTCTTTCCCTGCTTATTATAGCTGTGACAGATGTACGAGTATGGGTGCTAGACCGACGAGTCTTTCAAACTATAATGATGAAGACAGGATTACAACGACAGGAAGAAAATATGAAATTCCTAAAGAGGTAAAAAAAACAAAATTAATATGTTTGCATACAAAACATTTTTGTGTGTGTGGGTTTTTTTTTGCTTGCATTAAAAGGATAAATGTTGACCAGAGTTTCTCAAACATTATTTTCTCTGTAGCCAGAATATTTTGTTCTTACATATGCAGAGGACTCCCTGATTATAACACAGTATGGGGGTTGCCATTAAGTATAATATCTTACAGTGATCCTGCATATAAATGAAGTAAGTTATACATCAAATTTTAGTATCACACAAGAAATGGGATTCATGTCCACCATATAACAGGAAATGTGCTATAATGAAGGGTATTATAGTGGGGGAATGCTGTAATATATAATACTGTTTGTACTTGCTTATAAGATGAGTCCAACTGCAAACTGCAAAGACCCTGATATGCATATTGCACTGTCACATCTGGGTCAGTGCAATTTTTTAGGAGTAATCAGTAGGATAAAACAATATAGACCCTGATCTGCAGGCTCATTATGCTACAGCAAATTTGGATCATTGTTGTTTGCAGTTTGACTTGACTTATAAATTAGTACATATGGTACATGTCCAAATATGAATAGTATACACTACAGTGTATATTGGTAGATCAGGGCGTATGTTGATTGCTTTATCTCTAATGTCAAGACCCTGATCTGCTAATGCATCATGCTATGGCAGATCTGAGTCAAGTCTTTTCACAGTTGGCTAAATACAATATCAAGGATGGAGAAAGATGTTCTGATAGTATAGAACATATCAACAGCCAAGAGGAATATGAGAACAAAAATATTTCATTTTGTCAGCAAAGGAGAGGCCAGAATATTTTTTAGGAAGCAAAACTCCCAGCCCTCCACCTCCCAGCCCCTTCCATAGATTAAATAACCTGTGCTGACTTTCATTTTCTAGCTGGGTACATATTTATGCTTATGTCTCATTCCTCAAGTTAATAAGTTAGTTTCACAATTTGCTTTGACAGGATTTGAATTAAAAGCATACTTGTTTGTACTATCCATCTGTACTTGATCTGGATCAGTCTCTACAATCCATACTCAGGATTTCACTAATTAGCTTGTAGCATCTGAAGATAAGATTGTGCCTTAGACTGTCTCATATTCTAGGTGTCATCAAATTAGGTGTCATCAAGTTCAATATTTCTGTCTGCAGCAGGAGATATATTTTACTACAGGAAGGAAATCCCTGCAGACACTTCTCTGTGTAACTTTGCAGATATTGGAGAATATATTTCCCATAAAATCTATACTAATAACAATATAATTTCTGGAATACTAGTTCAGTATTATTATATAGATGTGGATTTCATAAGAAAAGCCTAGGATTATAATAATGATAGTAATAGTTCCAATAGTAATAATGAATTGATGGCAATATTGCATTTATGTTGTGATGATAATGAAGATATGATGATGAAGATAATGATGATGGCAATGCAACTGCAATAATAAATATGATATGACATATATTGTCATATGTGATGATGATAATTTAAATGATGGTGTAATTTTAGACTTGAAGAATAAAAAAAATAATAACTCAGTATGTTATCCATTCTGGTACTTTAGTCTACGCTTTTTGGGATTCCATATATTGTCATTAATAAATGAATCCAATTCAGAAATCTGCAATGGTGTTATTGGATTTGCACACATAGGGGAACAGTCAGATGCTCTTACAAGGCAATGTATATTTAAACAACTCTCCTTGTGTCCCATAAAACCAATTATTTTCAAGTAAACCTCCATTCAACATCCTCTAGCGTCAAGAAGCCATCTTTGGCATTGTCCAATAGTTGTTTGATTGAGTGAGTCCAGGAGACAAAAATCCAATTCATGAGTAAATGAGAACTATGAGGACTGGGAATTAGGCCTTTGTCTAAAATGTATAAATCTAGAAGGCTCAATCTATGTTCATGTACATGCACCTCGATCCTGCCCGAGAGAGTTATACTCCCTAGATGAGAGGTGTCTCCTGCCCATCCTACTAAATCATTGAAATCTCATATGTACATAAAATTATAATTGAAAAACTTTTTCCATTTCTTTTTGCACCTTCCTTCCAGTGTAGTATGTTTACAGAGACACTGCCTGTGATCACATGACTGTGAACTGCCTGTGATCACATGACTGTGAACTGGCTTAAGCAGAGCAAGACAGTTTAATCACTAATTTCAAGCAACATAAAATAATGAACATCTCTTTGATTTTGTCAGTAGGGTTGGTTGGCTTCAGTGTCAGTAGTTTATTGACATGGATTATACTGTGTATGAGAAAAATTGAATAGTTCTGAAAGGATTAAAGACACAAATTGATTATAGTTGGATTGTTGTTGTTTGTTCTTTGAGTTCGAAGTTGACCATGACATCACTAACTGGTTTGATTTCTGTGAGTGTATGAGTTGCTCATTAGATCAATTTGTGCTCTGAACTGTCTGAGGCACTCTTGACAGGAGATGCTGCTTGGGTTTGATTGATCAATAGAGGACATGCTGCAATACTGAGATTTATGCTTCTCAGGCATGATGCACAGCCTCTGCAATCCTCCATTCAAAATAGGTGAACTTGTCCACTGCTGATGTTTGGCCATTTACTGTGATGGTAGGCTATATGTAAAGCATTCCTGGTTGGTGCATCATCTCTTTCTTCTTGATACTGATGGTGGGATCAAAATTGTCACAAGCTGAAGAGAAGTGGTCTATAACATGTTGCATGGTCTGCAAATACGATATCACAAAGTTATATCCTAAAACTTTGTCTTCATCTGTACTCCCCTCAGTTGAAGAGCTTGACATCAGTCTGGTATCTGATGTAAATTCCAGAATTTAAGTCATGTAAGTCGTCAGTAAACGTGGCAGAGAACATCATACTGGAGAGGGTTGGGGCTGACATGCTGTCTTGCTTGACTCCACTAGTGATCGGGAATGGTTATAAAAAAAATCGTTGTCATCCATGACATATGTGAGCCTGCCATTTGGGATTGCTGAACCATGACATTGAAGTTCTCTGGGCAACCAAAATTTGCCATGATCTTTCATAGGCCTCCATGGTTAACTGTGCCAAAGGCTTTATCATTTCAGTGAATGTTGTTGACTGGTTGGAGTTCTGTTACTGGCATTGTTTGGGAGTTGATGAGTTGCAAACACCATGTATGTGGTTCCACATCCCTTCCTGAAGCCACACTGACTCTCTGGCAGAACCCCTTGATCAATGTGATGCACAAGATGATTCAGCAGAATTCTGGCAAGGATGTTTTCAGCTATTGAGAGCAAGGAGATGTCCTGATGGTTGTCACTGGATTGTCTGTTGCCTTTTCTGCTTGTGCAGTTGGACAATGGTTGAGTCATTGTATTCCTGGAGTATAGTTCCTTGAGTCCACACTGACTAGAAGAGTTCAGTCAGTTTCTGTGTATGTGCAAGCCTCTGGATTTTGTAGACTTCTGCTGGTATAATATCAGTTCCAGGTGCTTTATCATTTGACAGCAGGTCAAATGCTTTTACAGTTTCAGTTAGCATTGAAGGATTGGCAAGTAATATGTCGATTTCCACTTGGGGCAGTCAATCATCACTGATACATGACAGTTGACTGAGGATGTTGTTGAAGTGTTCTACCCATCTTTGTAGTATGTTTTCTCTGTTAGTGAGTAGCGTGGCACTGTTAGCACTCAGTATTGGAGATGTTCCTGATGACTGTGCCCCCTAGATTGTCTTAAAGCATAATAGAATTGCTTCATTTCATTCCTGTCTGCATAGGACTGAATCTCATCTGCCTTATTGCTCTGCCATGAATCTTGCAACTTTCTGAGTTTGCATTATACAGTCCTCTTGATGTTGAAGGCTGCTGTTTTGGATGTTGAAGGCTGCCTTCTTAGATGATGAGTTTTTGTCTTCTAAATAGGCCTGATGTTTCTCATTCAGATGTATCTGTATGGCAACATTGTTCTTATCAAACCAATTTTGATGTTTATATTTGGTGGAACTGAGGGTTTTTGATGCAGTTGTGTACACTTTGTTTCTGAAGGATGCTTGGTTTTCTTCAACATTCTTAGAGTTTGTATCAATTGTATCCAGTTGGCTGCATAGTTCTTTGGCAAATGCTTGTTTCACATTCCCCTGTTTCAATTTGCTGACATTAAGCTTTTTGGGCAATTTTTTATCTTGTGGTTGTATGCTAGGCTGAATCCACATCTTGAACTTGGAGACTATGAACCTGTGGTGAGTTCAGCATTCAGCACTTCTCATGGCCTTTGTCACTCAGACATCCTGTCTTGTCTTTTCTGACAATGATGTAGTCAATAAGATACCAGTACTTGGAGCATGGGTTCATCCAAGATGTCTTGGTACAGTTTGGCAGGCAGAAGACTGCTGATGATATTTCCGCAAAAGGAGAAGTCCATTGTTGTTTCATTTGCCAAAGCTATTTATACCAATGACACCTGACCATGTCTAGTGATCTGTGCCAGCTCCAGCATTGAAGTCACCAAGGATGATGAGCTTGTCTGCCTTTGGTACTTCTGCAATAAGAGATTCCAGGTCTTCATAAAATGTTCCTTGTTCTCATCTGGGTTGGTCATGGTGGTTACATAGGCACTGATAAATAGATAAATGTTTATTCCAGGCAGTGGGAGTCTTATTTGCATTAGTCTGTCATTCACACCCTTTGTGAGATTGTGAGCTTGCTGACTACTGGCAGCTTTGATTTGATAGCAGACCCAATACCAGCTTCATGTTGCTCTTCTTTACTTCAGCTGCTCATTAATCTGGTCAGTTCTCTACTAGCTAGAGCTGCTCTTCTCTTTTGTAGATCTGCTGATGTACTGTCCATTAGTGAGCATATGCTCGAGGCACTGATGGTGAGTTATATCACCTTTGTCTTCTTGCTAGGTTTTCTAATACTAAGGTGAGATCCCCATCAGCCACAGTATGCTAGAGCTAAGGTGAAGCAGACCATGTTTAGGCATCTTTTCTGGCCTCTTCCTCATGTTGTGAAAAGTTCACCATTCTCATTGAAAATCCTCCAACTTTTGAAGTCAAAACTCCAGACTAAATTCTGCAAATCTCCAAGTTTGTCCTAATCTTACTTCTCTGTTCCATCACATGTATGAAGGTTAGGGACCAAAGTGCTATCATATACATTGTTTTTAGTGTACTTCACCATAAAGCCAAGTGATTGTATGGAAGGGTCCTGCATCTGGTGTGCATTGTGTTGATTATCATGCACCACCCATCAACAATTGCTATTTTTCAACTTCTTCTCCAATGCCAATGGACCAAATTCAACCATACTTGGCAGAGAGCTTCCTGGATGAAGGCCTTTCAGTTAAATTATGAAAACGATACCAGCTTAAATCAAGTATGGCCACTGTTACTAAAAATAGAAAAGCCTTCAAACAACTTTGTTAGAAGTCACTTTACAGAAAGCAGTCAAATTTGACAGAAACAATCTGGTAAAAAGACATTTAAAATGTATTGATCTGACATCGAATATGGCTCCAGTTACTAAAAATAGAATGTTTTAAATGATTTGTTCTCAGAAGCAGAATAAGACCAAATTTTATGGAAAGTATCCTGAAATAAATGACTTTCAACTTTATACAAAGAACTCCAATCCATCATCGAATATCATGGCTGCCATTAACAACATTCAGATGACTTTTTCTAAAAATAATTGCTGTACAGAATTTGACCAAATTTGGCAAAAATATCCAAGTATAAAAGCCTTGTCATTTGTGTAGAAAAGGTGCTGATGTACTATCAAATGTGTGTGTATTGTCAAAAATGAAAGTTAGGGGCATTGTAATGATTTGTAATGTGGGACAGTTCCATCCTTTATAGTATGAATTATATAAGGTGAGTGAGATCCCTATCAATCCATAACTTTGTAATTTGTGAAAAAGCCACTAAAACATGCCTTATATGACACCCTATTTATACAGAAAATCAGTGCTCTTATTTCTTAAATTCTTTTGAAATTTTGACCACTTTATTAAGGACACCAGTCAAGAAAGAACAAACTAGTGTGGTCAAATGAGTATCCTTTATAGACGAGTTTGGCTGTAGTGTACCAATTTCAGTCCCAGTTTGTTCCAGTACAGCAGACGTTGATTATGGTGATATCAGGCAAATGTAAAAGATCTGATGTATGGATTAAATTGCATGGCTCCATATGATTGGAATAAGTTGATTAAATGGGTTCCTGAACTAATATTCTTTCAGCTCTTGTGTCATTAAGTATGGTTCTAGCAGTCTTCTCAAGTACACTAGACTTCCTTCTCAATAAACTTTAAGTCTCACTGTTACTTGACTAACACAAAGCTTGAAAATTGAATTACTAGCTAGTATAACACAGCTTGTATTGATTCACACTTTAAGCCAATGGCTGCTTCACTTGCCTCCAAATTTAATTTGCAATTATTACTGACCATGTCTCAGTCATGAATGAACATTTCTATTGTCATTTTGTGCAAGGAACTGCCTCAGGCAACAGTATGAGTATGCGCTGTGTCTACCCATTTTTATAGAATATTACCTTTCCCAAAAGTACCCCCAATTTTGTAACCTGAACCATTCTCTATCCACCTACCTGTGTGGCATGCACTTATTGACAGTCAAGTTTTGGATGCTTGCAGTTCCATAATGTTTTAATTTTGTTGCTTTTTCAGTTTCAAAAGAGTTTTCTTTTTACAACTGGTGAGTTCCAAAAGACCCCCTAGTTTTAACATAAGAGGGCAAAGGCCTGCTTTCCATATATACTCATTATGAGTCCAACTGCAAACTGCACACTCCCTTATCTGCTGTTGCATAATGCACCAGCAGAGCTGGGTCAGTGCAGTTTATTAGGAGTAATCAGTAGAGCAAACAACATAGACTCTGATCTGCAGGCACATTATGTTACTGCAGATCAGGATATTTGTTGTTTGCAGTTTGAATTGACTTATAAGTGAGTATATACAGGATACAGTGATACAGTATCCCCCAGGAATCCTTGTGTCTGCTTCAGTCTTTTGTCTATTCCTCTGTCCATCCTTCCATCCGGCACACAAACTCATTGCTGCAACCAGTTTTGATTGATTGTCATGAAACTTGACAAATATTATGGTCATCACCCAACGATGTACATACTGACTAATGATATGCTCCTGCAAATTTTTTAAGAGTTAATGTCTTAACTGAATTACAGCTGGATGCAGTGTATGACAAAATTTTGTGAATGAAACTAGTCTCAAAAAAGACCAGTCAACAGAGTAAATGTCCTTGTATATAAGGGGTAGAGTAAACCTTCCTGAATGCAGTGTATGACAAAAATTTTGTGAATGCAACTTGTCCTACAGTATTTGATCATTGTGAAACTTAGTGAATATTATGGCCCTCATTTGAAGATATTCGTCTTGATAAATTACAGTGTTCATGTGATTTTATTACAGATATTGTTCTTTTTTACTCATACTATATGACAGTTTCAGAAATCTGAGGCTAATAAAATCTGTATTTATCTCTGAGGAATTGACACTGTTATGCTTCAAACTACTATCATTCATGAAATGGCAGAAGAATTTTAACTCCAAACACAGTCAGGATGGAAGATCTGTATGTTTTACAGTACTAGTGGTACCAGATCTGTAGTGTATACACATGATAACTTGTTTCTGATTGAGATGGATCAGATCAGGCTGATTAAAAAATTTCTCGGACTTTCAGAACATGAGGATTATGATGGGATTTCTGGTTGGTTGATTGCTGAACCCTCTATACCCATATCTGATCAGCATAACATCTTAATGGCTCAGTGTTTGCAGATTGGTTTCCAAGTTAAGAATTCCAGATTTGATAGATTTTATATAAAATTTTGAGCTTTCATGATTAACTGACACCCACATTTGTAAATTAATCATACTGATATCCTGAGGTTTACACTCTTTTCACCA